>JAQBSW010005769.1:0-54488 GCA_029291075.1 Eudiplozoon nipponicum | reverse complement strand
AATAGACTCCAGCGTAAGTATAATTTGAAAATTGATCTTGAATCCTTTTGGTCCAGAAAGGCTGAAGAGAAATTCTGTTAAAGTTCTCGAAATTAGGCACTAAATTCAGGCTATTTCGGCTTATTATAATTATTTTCGTGCTAATAGACTCCAGCGTAAGTATAATTTGAAAATTGATCTTGAATCCTTTTGGCCCAGAAAGACTGAAGAGAAATTCTATTAAATTTCTCGAAATTAGGCACTAAATTCATGCTAGTTCGGCTTATTATAATTATTTTAGTGCTAATCTTTTTGGCCCAGAAAGGCTGAAGAGATTGAAGATGCATTCGTATCCGCAAACAGACGATGGATGGTCCAGCTTACGAATGCGACAGGTCCGAAAAATAATAGTTTGAAAACAATATATAATTGCATCATTAATATAACAACCGACAAAATGTGTCCAGTTGATAGATGATTTGAACAATTCAAATATTAACTTTCCTTATAATGCGCATCTGTTTCGTTATCCGAACTTACGCCTGTATCACCAATGTGGAACGCTAATCTCTAAATTCTATCAAAGATAGATATACGGAACTCAGTCGCAAAATCGGTAGGCTCTGAGAATCTGCTTTCAGCCTTATTTAAGAATAGCGCCGACATAAATTGTATGGTGTTCCGCGTGAATTACGTTTTAAGAAAAATGTTGGATTCCGGTGAGTTTGTGTAGACCACATTTTCACCTTGAGGCAAATACTTGCACAGTAACTTTTATAACGCTTTCACAGAAAAAGCCATCTTTCTAGTCTTTATGGATTAATTAAGCTCAGTGGATTGCAATGTTGCACATGATATTCTGTGGAGAAGTGTTACTTCCACTTAACTTGTGACTGATTGCGTTAGGGTCTCTAAAGAATTATTGCGCGACTTTTAAACTGACAATGGTACCGTCGATGTTGTCCGCGATCCGCTTTTTTGTTTAGTTTTGTAATAAGTGCAGGTGTCGAAGTCCACCACGGTGCTACATTAGTAGATCTTGACTATACAGACGATATTAAGTCATTAGTCATCAACCGAGATGCGGTCTAGGCCGTCGGGAATAGATTAGCAATCGTCATTCTATGTAAGGTAACGTGATCACCCGTCACCTACTTTGAATCTGAATCGTCACTGTTAAAACCTGGGCTTGGTTTATTTATCTTGGTAGCTATATCAATAACTCAGGTAAAATGAGTGACGAGGCCAATATAAAATTCCCGAAAGCTATAATAGCCTTATTTGTTACACGTAATTGAAATTGGGTCCTGTAACTTCGAAGATCTTAAATGTTTAAAGACATTCTACTCCTGTTGTTTGAAAAGCATGGCTAATATAGGTTACTAACTAAAAATGAGCGACGCTGACATCTGCAGATTTAGTTTGGTTCGGCCAACAAGTTCCGCGTGAATTACGTTTTAAGAAAAATGTTGGATTCCGGTGAGTTTGTGTAGACCACATTTTCACCTTGAGGCAAATACTTGCACAGTAACTTTTATAACGCTTTCACAGAAAAAGCCATCTTTCTAGTCTTTATGGATTAATTAAGCTCAGTGGATTGCAATGTTGTACATGATATTCTGTGGAGAAGTGTTACTTCCACTTAACTTGTGACTGATTGCGTTAGGGTCTCTAAAGAATTATTGCGCGACTTTTAAACTGACAATGGTACCGTCGATGTTGTCCGCGATCCGCTTTTTTGTTTAGTTTTGTAATAAGTGCAGGTTTCGAAGTCCACCACGGTGTTACATTAGTAGATCTTGACTATACAGACGATATTAAGTCATTAGTCATCAACCGAGATGCGGTCTAGGCCGTCGGGAATAGATTAGCAATCGTCATTCTATGTAAGGTAACGTGATCACCCGTCACCTACTTTGAATCTGAATCGTCACTGTTAAAACCTGGGCTTGGTTTATTTATCTTGGTAGCTATATCAATAACTCAGGTAAAATGAGTGACGAGGCCAATATAAAAATCCCGAAAGCTATAATAGCTTTATTTGTTACACGTAATTGAAATTGGGTCCTGTAACTTCGAAGATCTTAAATGTTTAAAGACATTCTACTCCTGTTGTTTGAAAAGCATAGCTAATATAGGTTACTAACTAAAAATGAGCGACGCTGACATCTGCAGATGTATTTTGGTTCGGCCAACAAGTTCTCATCAGACAAATAAACTTTTCCAAATCAATCGCGCTGGCTGGGTTACAATTACATTTACCTTCAAAGACCACTATTATATCAATCAGTACCAGATTGGCGTCAGTAGCAAGGCGAGCAGAGTTTGACATGGCATAATCAGCTAAAGTAAATTAAACTAAGATCGCATAATATAAGATTGGTTCGTCCACCAGGGTTGGGCCTACGTAAGAATTATTATTCTTGGTTGGAAGCCTTGCGCGATATGGCATCGAATCGGGGTTAGCGGCTATCTTGTTGCACATTTGTTGTTGGAATCATTCCCACTTGATTTACTTTGGCAGAATTATCTGCGATGTTTGTTAATTTTTGCGGTGTGATACAGTGAAAACAGCTAGGAAGTTGTATTACCAATATCGCCTTCACTTAAAGTTGACTCGGTCTAATTTGTGTTGCGTACTTGTCTAGGATGCTTCGTTTTCGTGAGTTGCCTAGGTAAATATCTTCATCCTATCTATATTCCTCTCCTTCAAACATCGATCTCCTTTATTACTTTTTTGTTTTTATATTCTTATATTAATTATTTAGTTTTTTTGTAATTTATTATTGTCATGCTTATGATTCTGTTAAAAATCTGTAATTCTCATAACCATAATTAAGAAATAGACTAATTTTATTTAAATAAGCTTTATTTATGTACTTTAAAAAATTGTTCGTATGTTATTTTTTCTAGAAAGGCATCATAATCATGCCATACAAAATTCATTAGTAACTACTGTTTCACTGCCACATAATCAGCATATAAATAACGAAGAAGAAGATTAAAATGATGATAAAGACAAAAATAATGATTTAGGCACGCACTCTATTAAATGAGAGTTATTTATGAGAGGGAAGGATCTAGTAGTACACAGATAACAGACAGCAGTGATGCAAACTGAATCTCTACATAAGAGCATTATGACATTGAAGCATCAGTTATTAAACGTGGACGTATTACCTAGCTTTATGATTAATTCGGCTCACACATATAAATAATTACAACTAACTGGTCATAGATTGCGCGAGCGGTGGCAAATCAAATTGAAAGACTTGAGCTAAACACCATTTCTAATTTACTAAACCAGTCGCATAACAGCGAATGGTGGCAGTTTTGTTATGTTTCGCGACTGTTTCAATAAAAAGTAATCGGTGCATATCTTAATTGCGTACACTTAATTTAAATAATCACTCAAACATTGTTCATTTTTAAGGTGTAATGATGTTACGTGAGGCGATAAAGCGGACAAAATATGTTCCCAGAAAGTTATAGCAAAAACATACTTAAACATCGTAGGTAAAAGAAAAACATTTTAAAATCATTTTGTAATAAAAAGTATTTTAATGATAAGAGAAGTATATACTTGAAATTTTTATTTAATTGAGGATTTTATTAGGAAGATATTGGGTATTAAACAAACTTTCCTGATCTGTATTATAACTAATTATGCAATACACAGTATTTCATTAATTTATTTCTTCGAACAAAAAGGTTTTTGAATTTTTGCAGAAACGGAAATAAAAATAATCATTTTTAATAAACGATTTTATATGACTTCAAATTGTGTACTGTTATCAGCGCATAATTGCTATTGTGACTAAAATATTTTTTTACAGATGAAATCAGATTTGAAAAATGGTGAATATCATGATGAAACATGTTTAAGAGATGAAATGGACAACTCTGATGATAATGGAAAAGCTCTAGATCAAGTGGAAAGCAACGCGATTTCTCCGAGTGTGCCGGACAACTCAGGTTCTGATACTGCAGTTGATAGCATAGAAAAAACTTTAAATCCTCATTCGTTGCCAGCATCAGATTGTTTTTTGTCAGTTTCTGTTCGATTTCGAGACCATGTTCGAATGCTTTTAGAATTGTACAGATCATCTCATGTTCGCCATAAACGAGACATGAAGATTGTAGAAAAACTGACGAGTCAAACAAGGCTACAGGCTAATGCTGATAAGGGCCTGCAAATTGACGCGTCTAAGCTTGGACTCTCTTCAACAGTATTCCATATAATAGATAATTTATGCTGTGACTTTAACTACTCCGCAATTATGCTTGAGCCATCTTTTAATTCTGTTGAAGCAAATGAATCCGAAGCAGTTGAACACACTTTGACAGGCGTCTACAAGGTTCTTTCGCACAATCTAACCAGCGAGCAGAAGGCAGACCAAAATGAAGAAAAGATTCAGACGCGTATTAAAATAGGTGTTGGGTTAACCAGAAAAACTGGAAGGCGACTGTCTCGTGCGTTGAATAAATATAGACTAAGCCTTGTTGACTTTACTTGCAACACTCCTGAGAAAATTAATAATGAAAATAACGTAAGTCGTGAATGTCGAATTAATTTACCACTTCTTTAACTAAGTTGAAAATTGGTTTCAATGTGCAAAAAGATAACCATTAAAATGGAGTTATGATTATTGACTAGGCGTGAATTATCCATTAATCTTCATTTTCGTCGCTTGAAATTCGACATCAAAGTTTGATTATTTTTCTTATTTTTTGATTACTTTGGTTACTTAATTGATGCTTCTGAGCTATGAGATGCTCTTATACAAGAAAGGTTATACAGAGTGACTCTTACACACTTTCAGAACATCAATTATACTGTCTCCTTCCATTCATAAAAATAAATTTTCTTGCATTTTGAATTAAACTGCGGTTATAACACACAGAATAGAGTATATGGTACTTGAAAACTTCTTAGGAGGTTAGGAAGACGTCATTGGTTTAAAATCTTAAAATGCACGGCGATTAAATACGGATGCGGCTTTTTTACTATCGAATACTCTAGTAAGCCGTTATATCATTCTGAAGCTCTAGAAAAGATACATCAAGGTTGTTGTCCGCTTGAACTTTACTACTAATTACTATATGTGGAGTGTAAAAGAACACTAATGATGACATACTGCATCGGCTGTCACACAGTATAAAATCGTTCGCCCCATCTGATATGTCGTGCAGGATGGATAAGCGAAATCAGGCTACTTCAGGCACCTTCGTCTCTGATTTTGCCTACTTTCCTTCACTCTGTGTGTAGATCATAACACTGAGTCCAATATCGGATTGCGAAATATCGAAAATATTTCAAGTATGCTATCATTCATTAGACCTAAGTTCGGTTTTAACATCGGTGTATTGAATGTACGAACACTAAAACAACTTGGTCAACAACAAGCTCTTGCAAGTACGTTGGATCTGAATGGATCCGTGTAAATAGCCGAATTCATGCGGCACGTTTAAATACATCTACTAAAATCGATGACGATTGTAGCACATACAAAATCAAGGACACTTTTCAATCCGACCTACGCTCTTTACTAAGAAGAGAAATAAGTACAAGTATAATTAAATGAACATTGGTTGCGCGGGCGATTATAAAAATTAATCAAATCAAAATTTTGATCTTGATATAAACACGTGTTCCATTATGTGCATACATTTATCAGTATAACCAATGCCTTGTATAATGTAAAAAAGTAAATTCATCAAGTAGACCGATTTCGTGATTATTTTGAGCTCAACACATGCGTAATTTTCAGATATGGTTTTTGTTTTGGATGACATGAATGCTCATGTTGAGCTCTTAAGTAACGCAGAATATTATTTAGGTGAAAGATACGTTTTAAGCTCGACGCGTAACGATAATGGTAAGCGATTGCTAGATAGCTGCGTGGAACTTAGATTATAATTATGTAGCACAAACTTCAGACGTAGTCTATAACGTTACGCCGCATGACGGCGTCCAGTTAATAGCTACAACAGAGCCTGTTCAATAAAAGGTTAGCGAAACGATAAATCATAGTAACAACCATCTAATAACCGATAAAATAAGTCGTCTTGTTATGTTACATGAACACTAGAAAGAATAATTATCTTTGGCACCTGTGTCAGTTTCGATTCCCTCTATCAATAGAGTTGAATTTTAATCTCGAAAAACAATCAGAGGTAGCAATACTGGATACAATCCTATCTCTTAAAAGGTGTAAAATGCAGGCCCCGATGATATACATTCCTACTTATTTGAGGATGGTCGCGATATAGTTTCGGGAGCATTGACAAACTGTTTTTGTACTATACGGAGTAAGGAGTACGTGTCTACCATCATTCTTATCTTCAAAAATGTAATCGTAATTCGTGTGGTAATCATATTTTTACATGAATAAACCCAGTTGTGTCTAGATTATTTGCTTCGATTATCTTACATCACGTGAATCACATTATAGGGAAGAAAAAGCTGACTCCGATCAGGACGAGGTTTGTATAGATGATATTCTTACCTTAAGGCAAGTTCCCAAACGACACATAAATCGCCGTTCCTCAGATGCCGTCTTTTTAAACTTCAAGAGTGCTTCTGACTCGGTGGATCGCGATGCTCTATTCGACTTCCTGTCGAAAAGTGTTGTGTCCACCAAATTTTAAAATATTAAACGCACTATCTAATTGACCGCGCTAAGGTCTACAACAAATGAACTACTATTTGTACAACTAGCGGCGGTGTTTTTCGAAGCTGTTAACTTTCCTCTTTGCTTATTTTTTAATTGATGATATTATGAACAACACTCTTCCCCACATTAGGATGCAGGTTTTGACGTTCTCCCGGTGGATAAATTACTCGATATTGACTATGCAGACGACAATCGCGATTCTGCTCAGGCCACCTTGAATAGATTATCAAATTTTGTTCCATCTTTCTGTATTAAATTCGCACTCTCTAAATGTCAGATCAACTACCACGCACTACAACTCTGCAACTATAGAACTGGACATGGTTGACGGCTTTAAATACCTTGACAGCTCTATGAATAGCTCCGGTTATATGTCTGACGAGGTGATTAGGAGAATCGCATAAGCTAGTTTAGCTTTCTCGAACCTCTTTCATTTATTGAAAAACGAGAATATTTAACCCTGCTTTACAAAGCATCTCTACGCGCAGTTTTGTTATACGCTAGTGGGACTTGACCTCTTAGATTTGATGATCTTATGTGCTCACAGGCATTCGACCATAGTTGCTTGAGAAGTATAACAGAAGAAGTTTATCAACTACAAACAAAAAACGCTGACATCCGTAGACGTATTTTTGGATCCGCCAACAATTTCTCGTTAGAAAAACAAATACGGCTCCATCATCTACACTGGTTCGGTCACGTTGTGCGTGTGCCCAGTAAAGGCACTGTTCGCTCACCGAACGCCAGATTTGCGTAAGAAACAAGTATGGGTATCATTGAACGCATCATATTTCGTGGTTGGAAACCCTGCGCGATATGGCATCGAATCGAACTTATTGGCGATCTTGTTGCAGATATATAGTAGAATCACCTTCGTAACGTTCTTGTCTTAGTTGGGCGGAGTTAGCTGTGAGATTTTGTTTTGCTTATGACGTGATACAATGAAAACCACAGGGAAGCTGTATTGTTGATGTTGTCTTGCCTTAATGCTTACTTGGCCATAATGATGATGTTTAGGGGTTTGGTTTGCCTCACTTCTTTGTGCTATCTAGATAAATATACTCATAGTAACTAGATACTCTTTCTCATGTCACTAATAATTTGTATGCCTAAATTATTATTTTTGTCATTATTTCTAAATTTTTCTCGTTTTTGTCGCTCTTTTTATGGTTATATGGCAATAAACATTACTTAATATTGGCTTTTGTATTGTTGTGCATGATGATTTAGCTTTACTATGTTCCTACATAATATCTTGTTGGTAAAAGACAGATGTTCCACACGAATTCAAATTCAATTTCCGGCTCGATTAACCGGCTTGCACAATTTAGTCAATACGATAGTAGAATAAACCTTGCTATATTTGATGGCTTACAAGCATCATTCCATTTCATCCGAAGTTTGGAGTTCAGAATGACTACGCAGTTACATTGATTGTTAAACATATAGTAAGATAATGAAATCCCATGAGCCACATTAGAATCGCAATTTCCGGCTGCAGAAGGGATTCGCCACTTCTGTTAGTGCAAGCTCTCACGCGACATCCAGACCCGGAGCTTTATTTAAGTTATTTGAAACACCAGGCAGAAGTGTATCTACGCTGTCAAGGAAGCTAGGCGACACCGCATTACATTTGTGAGAAAATTAATAGAAAAACAAATAAGCCTCTATCAACTTCACTGGTGTGGTTACGTACTATGTATGCATTAACTTTTATTGCATACTAGTGCATTATTACATCTGCCATTGCCAGGCAGGCGAAAGGAACCAGATGGAAAAATCTTGACAGGACAGAATTAGCTGAAGTGAACGAGAATCAAATTTGGCAGTATAGGACAAATTCGTTTACCAAAATCAAGTCCATGTTCTTTGTTGTTAACCATTAGCGATATGGAATCCAATAGTGGTCAGCGGAAATCTGTCAGGTTTATATTTGTTATAAAGCGATACATTGCAAACCGTGTGCACTCGATGTGGTTTTCGTCATATGTAAGCGATGTTAAAAGGAGAAAAATTTACTTGTGGATTCGTTCAGATATATCGCCTAACTATGTGCTACAACCATCGCATTTTATTAAAAACATCTTTAAATTTTTGCTGGATTAGTTGAAATATGACCACAGGGATCAGCTTAAGACAGTATGAACGGAAAGTATAATCTCGTGCACATTCGTTTCGTGCTTAATAGTAGGAGTCGGTATTGCGCCCTTTACCAACTCTATATTTAGGTGAGAAATGTGGAAAAATAGCACTCTACATTCCCGTATAAATAAATGAAGTCTCATTGTCGAAAAATTTGTATGAATTTGATTTCACTACTGCAGGTTTACACCTAATTATATTTTACCACGTTCCTCACCCAAATATATAATGGGTAAAGGGCGTAATACCGGCTCCTACTGATGAGTCATCAGGAAGCACGAAACGAGTGTGCACTAAATTATACTTTCCGTTCATGCTGACTTTGGTTTATCCCTTTGGTCATATTTGAACTATTTTGCTATTAGGTGCACAACACTTAATAAACAATTGCATATATATTAGTTCTACGCTGAATCACTAATTGTGAATGCCGCTTACGCATCCTACTAAGCAGGATACTAAAGTAATACAAGTGGATGTTTGGTAACGCGGTGCTATCTAGACTGTAAGATACTATTAGCGAAATCGGCAACTTTCTCTGTCCGCTGATGGAAATATTTTACGAAATGTTGTATTAGATGAATACATTTTTAGCAAAGTAATTATTCGGTACATACAAGGGTAAATTTTTGCAATCTGTAGTATTCTCTAGACCTTGCTTTTTTGATACTCCAATCACCAAACTCCGAAATCAAGCTTTGCGAATCTATTTGATGGTATGAAAAGGTTGATAAGATCAAACCATCTTTTAGAGTGCACTGCGGTTACAGCTACCTGCTCGATTTTCCCTGGCATCCTCTTGAGCATGTGTAAAATGCCTTGACTGACAATGATGGAACTAACTAAGCCATCATTCCGCAAAATGCGATTGTTCAAGATAATGCTCCTTTAACGACTGATTAGGGTTTGACTGTTGCCAGAATGGACATTTTCATAGTTCACTGTTAACTTCACGGGAAATTTTAACATTTTAGACATTTAATTTTTGTTTATAGGCTTCGGAATCAGATGCTGGAGAGTTTATGCGCGAACTAACAAAGGGTCTACCGCCTTCTAGCCTCATCGTAACAGTATTCGCGGACGTAAATTCAAGAAAATCTAATCATTATAAATTCAGTATGGCAAAAGAAAATGTGAAATTAAGCGATACATGCCCAGTACTGTTCGGATTGACAACTCCGCAAGATATAATTGCTAAGGAATAGGATAAAATCGCGTGTTTCCTTACTGAGCTGTTATAAAATACGTCGAATAATCTCTACAAACATGTGTATTATAAATAAATGTGACATGAAATATTGTACAAAAACTCAATTTATTGATTCGTAGATTGTGAAAACGAACTGGTCATATAGAAAGCAAATTTTTATTCCAAAATGTAAGTTTAAAGTTTTCGCTTGCGTGTGGGCGTCTTAAAAAATTTTAACGCCTTTAATTTATACTATAATAATTAACTTTAAACTGGCGCCATCAATAAATCTTTGAGTTTTATGTATTTATATGGTCGGATCTTTTCAAATGAATGTAATTCCATACTGCTTTGGCACTTTTGTTCGTCATTCGTACAACAAAATTTAACTAGTTCTGTTAATGCTGTGCTTATAACAGCTTGTTTTTGTCAACGGCATAATAAGAACTCTGTTAACCGTAATTGTTTTCTAAATTTTTTACTTATGTAAATAAAATTATAAAAAAAGTTGTAATAGAATTTTTAACGATTGTTTTCGAAATTTTTCACTTATTTAAATAAAATCATTAAAAAATTTCTAATAGAATTTTTTTAACGATTATAATTATTTTATAAAATTTGATTTCGGAGTACCAGCCCGATCGAAGACAAAAAGGAAATGGAAATTGTGATCAATCGGATCTTTGTGAAACTGTTGGTGCAAAGTTACAACCCGCGTACGCAAAACGCGGCATTGGAAAATTATAATTATTTGAAATAATTTTCCGTTAATAGCAAATAGTAATATGTAAAGGTAAAACATTACATTATTTAAAATTCTGACGAGTTCTGCAATTATTATAATCAAGGTTGCTGTCTTGATATAAACACCTGACCCTTTAATTACTTACATATGTCAGTATAAACTAAGAATTGTATAGTGTAGAAAAGGCAAATCATTTAGTAGACCGGTTTCGTCCTTATTGGGAACTCATCATGTACTGGCCAGAATTTGCCGCGGACAGGACTGGAACCCGAGCATTTCTGCTTCGGAATCTGGTGCTTTAACCACTGTGCCATCCTGCCGCACACTACACTACACACAATTTTCAGTTATATACTAACTAATGTAACGCACACGCATACATAAATTTCTAAGTACATACAGGATCCGTGTTCCTTGACGTTGGACATTACACTAAAGGTGTGTCCCATTTATATCGGCGTTATAAAAAAAGTTATGCTTAAGAGATCTAAAAACAAGTATAAATGAGGCGGTTTAAATTAATATTTCTACTTGACATATTGATTGTCAACTAAGTGTGTGATGTGTTTGGCATTGAAAAAGACCTCCGTAATTGGAGGCCGAAATATCTGCAAAAATCATGATGACAGTGGATTCAAATATTTCGGTACGCAATCCGAAAATCAGGTAAAAAATCTTGACTGTCAAATACTGTATTTTGTTTATAGCCGGGAACTTTATTGTATACAATGGCGTATGAGGTTTTACGCACGTAGTAACAAATTAGTTCAAATATGGTGCAGAAAGTTATCCCGATAGAAAGAGAGGGAATTTCATGGCGACGCTTAGGTAAAAAATTAAAGAGAGAGGTAGAGATTGTATGGACAAACTAATGGTTTTCAAAGCTAATCGTAAGCACAATGCGAAGTTACTCAACTCCTAGAAAAATTGAATAAGAATGTGTTCATATGACTAAAATAACGACATACCGTTATACATATATGTCTAAATATAATACTGCAACACCTTTATATATATATATATATATATATATATATATATATATATATATAATTGAGAAGGACAGTTGGTAATAGCACTATAATAACATTTTCTATTATTATTATTATTATTTATTTTATACGTTAGTCACACCTTATATCAATATATAAAATACATATCAATATGTATAATAACATATATGTAAAAATATAAGCAACATTTACATATATAATTATTTTTAGGTTATATAAATATTGGAATAATAAATAAATAATACGATTAAATAATCAGAGTTGCTAAGTTGCAAAACGGTAACACTGCGTGGTTCCTTCTCCGATATCTTTGCTAATAAATTATTGTAATCTATTGTTCTTATTACACATTGGGAAGGATCTCAAATTCAAGTAATTGACGTGGATTTACCTGATCTGCGTTTTGACTAACGCAGCTTTCATTGTTCCAGTAAATTTATTATAATAATAAAGTATGTCTAAATGTTGAGATTTTTCATTGCTGCCCTACCTGTTTGTATTCTCGCTGCCGTTTTCCTGTGATGAACAACTCGTAGGTCGGTAAAATTTTGAATGCTTTACATTTACAGGTGCACCGATTTTAGCCTTGATTGAACTTCTGGAAAATCTTGTTCCAACGGCATTTTTATACAAGCAGCTGATGGAAGGCTTTAAAATTAAGGGATAAGTGAGAACCCATCTATCGGTGCAAATGTAAAGGATTCAAGATTTTACCGACATACGAATGCTATCAATTGTCCCACACAAGGAAACGGTGTCGAGAATACGAATAAATGATGCTGTTTTTTTTGCTGTTTCTCCTTCAATTTTTGTCATTTAAGTTGATTAAATAGGGAAGCTGTGGATCCGACGATTAATGGAATTGGAATAGATGTTTGACTATTCTGCTATTTTTGTTGGTGAGCATTCGAATGCAGTACTGGGATGGTGGAAATTTGTCAGCATCGTATATGTACAATTTTTCCGATTTGAAATTATAAGCTTTTCTTGTGCGGGCAAGGACAGCATATATTTAAATCAAAATTGCGTTCTTACCATTATCATTGTTTAAATTTTTATATAATTGATCAGTCGTGCTTAGATTGCACCGATAGAATATAGAAACGCATCAGCAAATGTATCCAGAGGTATTTTTATCATTTCGAAATTGAAATAATTGAACTTAATTTTATTTAAAGACTGCAAACATAATTTGAATAATTGATTTCGCCACCCGCGTTACTGACACGCACTTGATTAAATTTACATAAATGTGGTGATAGCTGTAATATAACTATGTTCGTTTTATACTTGTAAGTCAGTTTAATGTCGTAGTTTCATTATAATTAAGGCTCGAAACGCACCAGTGCAGGCAACTGACGGTAGTATGTATTAGGTGTTGCGAACCTAGTAACAAATTAGTTCAGTTGTGACCAGAAGAATAAACCAAAGGCAGCATGAACGGAAAGTATAATCTCATGCACATTCGTTTCGTGCTTACTGGCGACTCATCAGTAGGAGCCGGTATTACGCCCTTTAACCACTATATATTTGGTAGAAGAATGCGGAATAATAGGACGGTACAATCTCCTAGACGAATGTGTAAACCTGTAATAGTGAAGCTAACATAATCTAAAGTCAACGACAATACGACTTCAATGCTAACTCACACTACATAATATATATACCGAGTCTGTAAAGGATACTAACACTATGGCTATTGTGTTAGTAACTCATACCTTTTTTGAAATCGATGAGTACCGGATACTAACACTATGGTTTCCGAGTCGGTACATGATACCAACCTGATGGATATAAATTTATGCTAAAGTTCACCCAAATTGAGAATTACAACAATTTCCGAACACCTGTTACTCCAGTTAAACCATACACTCTGGCCTTCATCGATATCAGTTATCACATTTCGCGGTAAGCATGACATCATTCAATTCAATATATTACAGTTCAATACTGTTTGTTGCGAAGAGCTAATATATATGCAAGTATGTATTAGGTTTTGCGAACCTAGAAACAAATTAGTTCAGTTGTGACCAGAAGGATAAACCAAAGGCAGCATGAACGGAAAGTATAATCTCATGCACATTCGTTTCGTGCTTACTGGCGACTCATCAGTAGGAGCCGGTATTACGCCCTTTAACCACTATATATTTGGTAGAAGAATGTGGAATAATAGGACGGTACAATCTCCTAGACGAATGTGTAAACCTGTAATAGTGAAGCTAACATAATCTGAAGTCAACGACAATACGACTTCAATGCTAACTCACACTATATGACGAATGTGTAAGCCTGTAATAGTGAAGCTAACATAATCTGAAGTCAACGACAATACGACTTCAATGCTAACTCACACTATATAATATACGGAGTCTGTAAAGGATACTAACACTATGGCCATTGTGTTAGTAACTGATACCTTTTTTGAAATCGATGAGTACCGGATACTAACACTATGGTTTCCGAGTCGGTACATGATACCAACCTGATGGATATAAATTTATGCTAAAGTTCACCCAAATTGAGAATTACAACAATTTCCGAACACCTGTTACTCCAGTTAAACCATACACTCTGGCCTTCATCGATATCAGTTATCACATTTCGCGGTAAGTATGACATCATTCAATTCAATATATTACAGTTAAATACTGTTTGTTGCGAAGAACTAATATATATGCAAGTATGTATTAGGTGTTGCGAACCTAGTAAAAAATTAGTTCAGTTGTGACCAGAAGGATAAACCAAAGGCAGCATGAACGGAAAGTATATTCTCATGCACATTCGTTTCGTGCTTACTGGCGACTCATCAGAAGGAGCCGGTATTACGCCCTTTAACCACTATATATTTTGGTCAAGAATGTGGGATAATAGGACGGTACAAGGCAATACAATAATTACATAGTCAGGCATCTGAACAAACATACATTGATTTAACCAGTCAACTGACGGTAGTTTTGCTGTTGTATCACTACTTAAATGTAAGTATATCCTGCAACAATTGTTTATTTAGATTTAAGTAAACATTTTTCCTTCGTATGTTTTATTTTACCGCTGCTTCAAATAATTATTTCTTAGCATTATTCACAAATTTTACAATTAAAGACGTCCGTTTTGTGCAATCTGCACATTGATCGAAAAGATAACCAGTTAAGTAAATTTAGTGCTCATTAATCGTTTAAACCATGTAGTGTTCTTATTTACCTAAACTATGAAAATTTTAAAGATATCCATTTTTATTCATTGATCATATGATCAAACGTCCATACAAGTAAGCGGTTGAATTTAGCATTTTTCTATTATCTTTTTTCCGCTTCGAACAATCTAATTAACGTCCTACTAAGAAAGGTTCACATGCAGTTAAGACTGATATGTTAGGTGTAATTTTGCCGTGTATTTGCTTCAGAATCGACTAATTACCATTTAATAATAGTAATTCATTAATAGTAATTCATTATCCCTTAATGCCAAAAATGTATTCCTAAAATTGGCTGCATCATTTATTTCATAAGAGTATGCGGTAATCAGAAATTCAAGAATATTCTAACGATAATTGTTTGCCCGGGTGGTGGTAACAATCCTTTAAATAAATTTTGCGAGCTTGAAATAAACACCAATCCCATTGTTTTTAACCAGTCGTCGAACAACATAGCAAAACTACCGCCAGCCGCAACGCACTGACGCGTTAAACCTTCCTTGATCATCATCAGAGTATGACGGCAAACTGACTATCGAGGATCAAACCGCATTGAATATATATGAAAATAAAATTTAGATATGCGGCTCTCACTGCTAGCAGTCTCGCATACATTAAACTTGACTGGAAATGTCGGCTGCACAATTTCTATGCAGTCGCAAATATTATTTGTATCTTTTTTTCATAATATTTCGATCTACATTACCGTAGATCGAAATATTATGAAAAAAGAAATTTACTGGAATAATGAAAGCTGCGTTAGTCAAAACGCAGATCAGGTAATTTCAATTAATTCAGTACCGCACAAAAAACATTCCTTCAACAAACATTAACTGTTTGTAGCTTTCGCCACATATACATATAAAGACAATACAATTAAACAATAATTGGTTGCTCGGGTGGTGGTAACAATTCTTTAAATCTAGTTTGCGAGCTTGAAATAAACACCAATCCCATTGTTTTTAACCACAAAAACATAACAAAACTACCGCCAGCCGCAACGCACTGACGCGTTTCGACCTTCCTTGATCATCATCAGAGTACGGTGGCAAACTGACTATCGAGGATCGAACCGCATTTAGTAGATATGAAAATCAAATTTAGGTATGCGGCGCTCACCTCTAGCATTCTCGCATACATTGAACTTGACTGGAAATGTCGGCTGCACAATTTCTATGCAGTCACGAACATTAACTGTTTGTAGCGTTCGCCACATATACATATATAGGAAATACAATTTAACAATAATTGTTACCACCACCCGCGCAAACAATTATTGTTAAATTGTATTGCCTATATATGTAAATGTGGCGAAAGCTACAATTTGTTAATGTTCGTGACTGCATAGAAATTGTGCAGCCGACATTTCCAGTCATGTTCAATGTATGCGAGACTGCTAGAGGTAAGAGCTGCATATCTAAATGTGATTATCATATATATTCAATGCGGTTTGATCCTCGATAGTCAGTTTGCCGTCGTACTCTGATGATGATCAAGGAAGGTCGAAACGCGTCAGTGCGTTGCGGCTGGCGGTAGTTTTGTTGTTGTTCGACGATTGGTGTTTATTTCGAGCTCGCAAACATGATTTAAAGAATTTAAGAATATTCGTTTGATATGCGAGGATAAATAAAATGCATAGTGTACAAAAAGAAAATATCTATATCTTCTCAAGTATCAACAAATGAATACCGTTATATATATAAATTAAAAGGCCAGACAAAATAGAAAAATGTAAACTTGGAGAGAATGTCACATAATGGAACGACTGATGAATCGATTGCATGTCTTGCAGTTGATTCTCAATGCTATAACAGGCTTCTTCTGCTTGCATAAATACGCCCGCAGATTTTTATTCATTAAGCTTCCTATGTGGTTAATTACTTTCTGTTATTTTGCTTAGTAATCATCTTAAATGCTACGTCTCGAGAACATTGTGAAGTTTCGACGGTTTGTTAATTTAAAACAGTCGTTTAAATTTCAATGTTCTCTCATTCGTGTAATTAACCGTCTTGTCGATTGGCCTATGTAAATTTACCGACAACTTGCATATACATATATATAATCCTACAATGGTACTTTACTTTAAAAGTAATTGCACAAGTGGCATGTTCTCCGTATTATAATGTCAGATCTTCAATTAGCAGTAAGTCGAAATCGATGTCAAATATGCTCCACTGGATGAAAAGTTGGTTAAAGAAGTTATGTAAATGAAAATAAAGCTAATGCATGACCCGAGTGACGCAGAGACGAGTTTCAAGATTCTAAATTAAATCTGCGCCAATTCTAAACTCCATCGCAACATTTATGGCAAGTAATAGATAAGTGCTAAAAGTGTATATATATATATATATATATATATATATATATATATATATATATATATATATAAGAACAAAACAACGTACCCATGGATTAACATTTTTAATAAATCTTATTTCTACCAGTATCTACAGCCATTGTTCTGGATTCGTTAGTATATTCGTTTATCCAAGACCACTGTACATGTGTTGTAACCGATCTCTTCGTTATTCTGGCCTTTGCTTTGCGCAATTTAAACCACTGCTTTTGCGCAATTTAGACCACTCCTTTTGCGTAACGTCATTTGGTGTGTCATCGCTTTCATTGTAATTGCGTCCGTAATTGATGTATGTGTCGTATTTTGCGAAGCGTTGGCTATTTTTAAAGGCATGTCGGTTATGCCTTTGTTCCAGTCCAATTTAATTTCTTTTTGAATTATTTTCTGCACGTTTAAGCGGACAACATTGAAGTAGAGCTAAATTTGCTTCGCGAAGCGTTGAGAAATAATGGCTATCCGGACTGGTTCATCGAATGCAACTTGAGGCAACGCAACAAAATCGAGGCCAATTTGGAAGAAAATCAAACTCCCCAGATAGTAACGCTTAGTGTTCCCTTTGGAGGTGATCTTCCAGCGGAAATCTTCAAACGAAAAGTAATTCGAGCGACAAAAGCACAGTTTCCATCAATACAGGTGAGAGTGGTGTTCAACACAACAAAACTGATGCGCACGAATGAAAAAGATAGCCTCTCTGTGACGTCAACACCTTTGTCTGTATACAAATTTCAATGTACCTGCAACGCTCAGTACATCGGCAGATCAAAAAAGAGGCTCGAAACTAGAATAAATCAGCATCTCCCTCAAAAACTATTAAAGAGGGGTGCAGCTCCTGCACAAAAATCAGCAATTTGCGAACATGTACTACTCACAGGTCATGCTGTTAGTAGTAACAATTTTTCAGTTCTCTACAAGGCAAAAACAGAGAAAATGCTTCTGGCTTTTGAAGCTATTGCAATTAATAAGCTGAAGCCCTGCTTAAACGTGCAGAAAATAATTCAAAAAGAAATTAAATTGGACTGGAACAAAGACATAACCGACATGCCTTTAAAAATAGCCAACGCTTCGCAAAATACGACACATACATCAATTACGGACGCAATTACAATGAAAGCGATGACACACCAAATGACGTTACGCAAAAGGAGTGGTCTAAATTGCGCAAAAGTAGTGGTCTAAATTGCGCAAAGCAAAGGCCAGCATAACGAAGAGGAGATTGGTTACAACACATGTACAGTGGGATTGGATGAACGAATATACTAACGAATCCAAAACAGTGGCTGTAGATACTGGTAGAAATAAGATTTATTAATAAATGTTATTCCATGGAGTACGTTGTTTTGTTCTTACATTTTAAAAATGGTGAAATTAGAAACTATCAATATATATATATATATATATATATATATATATATATATATATATAGTGTGGTTTTATTCAGATTAATTTTAACCTTAGATATACAGTACTCTGCTTTCAGTTTTCCAGTCTTTTTGAAAGTTACAATTAATATTTCGATTCATTTTATTTTTGTATGTATAGAATGCTATTTTCATTTTATATATGTTCGTAAAGTTAGATTATAAATATTGTTCATTTTCGTACATTAGGTCATACTTCTATAACGATCTTTTTTGTTTCTTTAAATCAAGTTTGCGAGCTTGAAATAAACACCAATCCCATTGTTTTTAACCAGTCGTCGAACAAAATAACAAAACTACCGCCAGCCGCAACGCACTGACGTGTTTCGACTTTCCTTGATAATCATCAGAGTACGACGGCAAACTGACTATCGAGGATCAAACCGCATTGAATATATATGAAAATCAAATTTAGATATGCGGTCTCCCTCTAAAGTCTTCGCATACATTGAGCTGACTGGAAATTGGCTGCACAATTTCTATGCGAGTCACGAATATTAACTGTTTGTAACTTCTCCACATATACATATATAGGTAATACAATTTAACAATAATTGTTTGCGCGAGTAGTGATAACAATTATTGTTAAATTGTATTGCCTATATATTTATATGTGGCAAAGCTACAAACTGTTAATGTTCGTGACTGCATAGAAATTGTGCACCCGACATTTCCAGTCAAGTTCAATGTATGCGAGACTGCTAGATGTGAGAGCCGTATATCTAAATTTGATTTTCATATCTATTCAATGCGGTTTGATCCTCGATAGTCAGTTTGCCATCGTACTCTGATGATAATCAAGGAAGGTCGAAACGCGTCAGTGCGTTGCGGCTGGCGGTAGTTTTGTTATGTTGTTCGACGACTGGTTAAAAAAATGGGATTGGTGTTTATTTCAAGCTCGCAAACTTGAATTAAAAGAATTGTTACCACCAGCCGCGCAAACAATTATTGTTGGGTTTTTGTTGTTTGTTTAAATTATTAAAAAAGTTGTTATCAATATAAAATTTGATCAGAACTCAAAGGCTATGAGATTTTCGAATTTCGTTTGGAAAACTCACACATAGAGAATGTTATATAACTATCTGGTGCACGTCAGAGCATGTGAAAGATTGTCTTGTCCTACCAAAGAAAGATGCTAATTTTCAACAATTTACGCCTCGTTTTCAAGATTGGGAAGGTAGGTTAGTCCAGATTCAAAGGGATATGATTACGCTGAAGCGACGAACGAATTAATGCCTAATGGCTAACACAGACAATAAATTAAACTGATTATCGAAAGAAACAGACGTATTTCAGATACGAAAAAACAGCAGTTTGCCGGAACATCCCATTGAAAGGTCATGCAGACGCCCGCACAGCACAAAAGAATGTTTAAGCGGCAATTTTTGTAGCTAATCTAGTTGTGGTATTTAAAGTTACACTTGCCTTTACCAGCAATCAAAGAGAAACAGCCGTTACTGTTGGCCATAAATTTTACTTACCAATATACACACGCAAATTATTGATCAATTTACGTAAACAATCGACCTGGCGGTTGATTACTCGAACAAGGGAACATTGCAACTTAAACAATAATTCATTGCGCGGGTGGTGGTAACAACTCTTTAAATCAAGTTTGCGAGATTGAAATAAACGCCACTCCCATTGTTTTTAACCAGTCTTTGGACAACATAACATAGCGTTGCAACTGGTGGCAGTTTTGATATATTGTCCGACGACTGGATAAATACAATGGGATTGGTGGTTATTTCAAGCTCGCCAACTTGATTACAAGAACTTAAAAGCATTATTGTAATCAAATGGTGAATATACGTCTGCAAACCTCACACTTATGTTCTCGAGACGTAGCTTTTAATGTAAATACTAAATGCAGTTACAGAAATGATTCAGTCACATACTTAGTTTTATGAATAAACAAACGGTAAGTATCTATTAGGTGTTGCGAACCTAGTAACAAATTATTTCAGTTGTGACCAGAATGATAAACCAAAGGCAGCATGAATGGAAAGTATAATCTCATGCATATTCGTTTCGTGCTTATTGGCGACTCATCAGTAGGAGCCGGTATTACTCCCTTTAACTACTATATATTTGAATGAGGAATGTGGGATAATAGGACAATACAATCTCCTAGGCGAATGTGTAAACCTGCAGTAGTGAATCTAACATTATAGTCTCCACAATGCGACTTCAACGCTAACTCACTCTATATAATATATATACCGCGTCTGTAAAGGATACTAACACTATGACTATTGTGTTAGTAACCCATACCAACATTATAGTACCGAAAAGTTACTTGGTACTAACACTATGGTTTCCAAGTCGGTACATGGTACTAACATTATGGATATCAATGTATGCTATAGTACACCGAAATTGAGAATTACAACTATTTATGAACACCTGTTACTCCAGTAAATCCATGTACCCACTGGGAAACAATAGTGTTAGTACCAAGTAATTTTTTGAAACTATCATGTTGGTATCGGTTACTAACACAATAGTCATAGTGTTAGTATCCTTTACAGAATCGGTATATATATTATATAGAGTGAGTTAGCGTTGAAGTCGCATTGTCGAGACTTTATATAATGTTAGCTTCACTACTGCAGGTTTACCCATTCGTCTAGGAGATTGTACCGTCCTATTATTCCACATTCTTCTACCAAATATATAGTGGTTAAAGGGCGTAATACCGGCTCCTACTGATGAGTGGCCAGTAAGCACGAAACGAATGCGCATGAGATTATACTTTCCGTTCATGCTGTCTTTGGTTTATCCTTCTGGTCACAACTGAACTAATTTGTTACTAGGTTCGCAACACCTAACACATACTTGAATATATATTAGTTCTCCGCAACAAACGAGATTTAACTGTTATAAACAAACAGCAGTCAGATTAATGGAAGCAGAAGAAGCATACTCGTGCATTAAACTTAAACTGGTATTGCGCGAAATTATATATATATATATATATATATATATATATATATATATATATATATATATATATATATATATATATATATAAGAGAGATGTAGGTCAGATACTTAAGAAGAGAATGAGAAATAAATGACTAAGTATCTGATCAAATTTCTTGCTTATGGTACTATGAATTACTTAATTACTGGTTGTCATCAAATATCAATTAAATCATTGATTGAGAAATCACTTTTAATAATGCTGCAAAAAACTGCAGTAGAGTAATTTACTGATGCACGATAATAAGATTCCAACGTGTGTTGGTCGCAAACGGAAGTTAGTACTTATCTTAAGTAAATTATTATTCGTCCTTTCTAGAAGAAAATGTAGGAGCGTATTTTTTCCTAGTTTGTTTATTGAAGCACTTCATAGCACTGTAGATTTTAAAGATTATCATCAGCATCATCATTCAAAAAATGATGTTCTATATGTTGCTGGTTTCAAAAGGGACTCTGGGTCGACAATTTCAAGTGAGCGAATTTAGTT
Source organism: Eudiplozoon nipponicum (assembly GCA_029291075.1). Classification (NCBI taxonomy): domain Eukaryota; kingdom Metazoa; phylum Platyhelminthes; class Monogenea; order Mazocraeidea; family Diplozoidae; genus Eudiplozoon; species Eudiplozoon nipponicum. The sequence continues at coordinate 32,303 of JAQBSW010005769.1, read as the reverse complement.
TAAACAGGCTTCCTTCATTTAAATGGCCTACCCGACAAAGCTAGCAAATGCCATCCGCTCAGAGAATGACGTCGAGACGTCAGTGGCCAGTTTCCTTCAATAGACGAAACACCTTCCACGTATGGATCGTTTTCACTCATTCAATCAATGTCCATTTGATTTCGAAGGAATCCCAGGTGCGCACTTTATGGCATATAGAATGACGGTTTCCCGATATTAATAACAATGTCAAAACTATCGGTACTACTATTCGTCAGGCTAGGAATTGCCTGTTTATTATTGTATGCTTTTTGGAATTCTATTCATTTCTATCGAGACTCATTCTTTACTAGTTCCTTCGAAATAAGTTCTCCGCATCCAAGTATATATAGTAATTGTAGGTCCTCTACCGCTTTCCATATCTTTGTCATAGTCCAGTGAACGAAATTTGGTAACATTTATAATTCAATCTTTCGTTTAGTCAAAAAAACTGACTGTAATTATTGACATTAAAAAACTTGCATGGACCTCCAGTAAGTGTAGAAATTTTAGTTACATGTCTTAGGCAATTCACGTTTCAAATAATAAGACGTATAAAAAGACATTAGAATAATTTAATATTAGCAGCCAAGTCTCCCACACTCGTACTATAATACATCCTGACAGGTGCAATTGAAATATTTAGATGGCTGTTTAGAAATACACAATTTCAAAGCTCGTACACGTTCCCGGTGTATTTATCGTTAGCCGGAAACAAACTAATCAAAGACTGCCACTTATTTATAGATTGGTGTATTGTTAGCATAATTTAATCATTGGGATTGTCTATCTGAAATTCCAGCTACACGTAATTAAGTGAATTTGATTTTGCGACTACGGAAAAAGGGTTACCTTATAAACCATAATTCTTATCGTGATACAAAGTTGTGATATGAAAGCTGCTAGACTGGACCGGATCGATGGGTAGTTACAATAACTCACTGGTTAATGATGCCAATAAAAATTTATAAGCACTATTTTAACTTTCCAGATAAACAAAATGCGAATTAAAAACCCAAATTATTAAAATGAATTTTTAATAAAGCGATGTGGATCAGCCATATTACTCATAACGCAATATAACATGCAATCCTGAGTCTGAATCCACAATATCAGACAGTTCACCGGGCTTTAAAGCGAAAGCAGCATCTTCAAACGCTTTCTGCATCACTCCACGATCGAAAAATCCCAAATCTCCACCTTTCGCAGCCGAGGCACAATCACTGAATTCCCGTGCAAGATCTTCAAATTTTGATTCCCCAGATTCTATTCTTTTGCGGTATTGAAGGAGCATAGCACGCGCCTCTTCTTTTGATCGTGTAATAACATGATCTCGCCAAGAAGACGGCCTTCTAGACCCCGAATGCTTAACCAGCAAATGCGCACATCGAATTTCATTAGGCATGTTTCAGCAATTGGTAAATGCTTGATAAAGAAAGAGATTTAAAATGTTACTACAAACTAAGCTATAATCACAGAACACAATATAAATAAATAGTAATTCAAAAACATGCATTACGGCCGTAATTACGGAAAGCATAAGAACACAATGACGCACAATCCTAGTGCGTATGGATATCTTGGATTCAGCTTTCCTCTTCGTGGAACCTACCATCTATGTTTGACGCACAGATCATCTCTTATTTGAGTGTCAGATTCCAGTTTAATGCAGCCTCCAAAACTGAAATCAAATGAAGACTTAACATGAAGTAAGTTTACCGTAAATGCAGATTTCATGCAACATACAAACATACGTAAGTGAAGGTATATGTCTCACACGGTGAGTTCAAAACAAGCTTACATCAGTAAAGCAGAATTAATCATGACTTTCACTGGATTGGTTTATCGCTAGACTGAAATAGGTAGAACATTCAGAATAAATTTGATTAATGAGGATTAGATAAGTCATGAGGAAGTGACTGATATGCAGAATAATATTATCCGGCCAATAGATGGTTAGCCTACCCATGCTACGATGGCAGACTTCCAACGGAGCTGCTTGGGTGGCCTGGCAGCTGGAATTAAGACTAGGATTTCTCAATTAACGCAATCGACGTACAATAGCATAACGTTGCTCTTGATTAGTGCCTCTTGACACTCAACTGGCATTAACTGAGTTAAAACAAGTTAATATATCGATTAAAAAATATGTTTATTCTTTGATAGCTATTGTGACACTTAAAATATCCTCAGTCTAAAACAGAACCGAAATTAATACTAAGAAGGAGACCTTGTATTTGGCACATAGAAAATAGATTATTGATGTCAAAATGGTTTGCACGATATATAATTTAAAGATGCAAGGCTAATTCGTCGTTTAGCACTATCATATGCTCAATGTGAGAACTTAATAATAATCGGTTTATGAGAGTTTAGCCTAAGTCCATAACGGAGGGACGCTTCCAAACCTGACGATTTCAATTACATCTGCAGAGACTGCATAGACAAAAATTAAAGAGTGTCAAATTAATGGCCCACCCTTGTTATGCGCTGGAGCCCATCACAAAATTCTTAGATTTAATAGTGCAAATATAGACGGACGGAACATTAAGCAGACTTTAAGTAACCGAACAGCTTTGGCCGAGACACGGCAAGTAAAAATAGCTAACGTGAGACAATCTCAATAGCGGAGGAGTTTAAGAAAGCGACTCTAGAGTTCTGTGCAATATTTTTTTCAACGCATTCCATTCTCAGTAGAAATCATGTTTTGGTTGACCTATTTCGCAACCTGCGCTCTTCACCAATCCTTCTTGGATTAATGAGTGATCGATTTTGTTGCAACTTGAAACAAGCCAAAACCAAGTTAGGTATCACGGGTGCCAGTGTTCTTTGTTTGGGACATATTCCTTTCACTATATTATGATGAGCCTGTGCAGATATTTTATGAAACGCGATTCCAGTTTTATTTAAAAAATCATAACAAAAGAATCGAATCCAGCGATTTCACGTTCCATCATAAGATCGGAAGTATCTACCACTTAAAAAATTAGAAGTTCTGCTGTCCCTTTTTCATCAATCTCGAAAGGTCACCTCATCGAAAAACACTTCATTTTTATTTCAAGTGTCCTTAAAACATGGTAGAATTACCATTTTTAATACGACAGATCTTGGCATACAATTCAAATGAGTTTTCTCGATGCGACGTTTCCAACTCGTTAGTAACAATAGGCCAGTGTTTTTATTCATCCGCCGCATTACTGGCAGAAGCCTTCAGGTGCGGCTTTCGAGTTTTGCAGCAGACGCGGCGTTTTGAATAGATTTGGTTATAAAAAATATCACACGAGATCGCAGACCTCATTAAAGGAAGACAAGTCGAGGCGCGCTTAATATGCTCCTGCACAGCGCTGTAAATTTTATTTTGTACGCAATCGTTTGCAACTGCCAGTGGTCCAGCAGAAGCATAGGCGATACAGAGACGCAATCAGCACAACTTTATCCATTTTCATTGCGCGGATCCATGGACGGAATACGGGCGGCCGCACGGGGAAGAAATTCAATCTGATTTTGATGCAGAAAAGTGTAATTAGATGCATTGATTGAACAGGTAGAACACGCGTGATACGTTAGTGACTTGGACAAAAGATAATGAACATATTACTAGAATATGGTTGATTAATTACAGTATTTCAGCGACCTATCAACATTTTTTCACATCGATACGCCTTATGGCAAGATGCTACATGGTACCGGAAAAGTATGGTTATCACCGAACAAAAGCTAAGAGCCAGATTGGGGAAGCGGACGCCGATATTGTTGTTAATTTCGGTCAGGATCCATTTTCGTAGATGTTTTCCACGCCGTCTTGAATTTCTTTGGTGTTACAATCACCGGTAATCACTAAGATGTCGAAACGCCTTTTAAGGCTAGAGGCCAAACCTGGTAGCTTTTCATTAGCTGAGTTGGCACATAAATATTTAGAGCTCCGAGAATTAGTTTTCCCACGAGTATTCAAGAATTATTCAATAGAGACCTTACAGCTCTCATTTAAAATAAGGCTGTTAATCCAGCTCTGGTTAGAATCACTCTGACACTGTTATGGCGAATGAGACATGGTGGAGTCCCAAAATCAATTCTGATATCATCAAAAACAATGTGAATATCACGCTTGTGCAGTTCAGTGGCAATACAACATAAACTTCAGGCAATAACTCTAGAATTTGAATACCCCATGGATAAACAATATTTGTGTTTAAGCGATACACGACGAATAGCAAGTCTGCTAGGTATCAGTGTGCATTCTGGTAATTTGCTTTTCCAACTGATTCCTGGAACTTTTGCATACGGACATATTTTCTATCACTTATAACGTTGAGAAAGAGAATAATTGCAAACAAAAATACAACTCTGCTTAGAGGCTGCAATTTAAAATTACCTTCATTTATGCCCTGACTGGTACGAGGCTATAATTTCTTCCAGAGTACTACTCAGTCTTAAGTCATGACGACCAAAATTTTAGACCCATCTGCAGTAGTTTGTTTTCCCCTAAGTCTAAAGTAAAACTTCAATCCCAATAAATTTAGCCAGTCGTCGAACATCATAGAAAAACTATTGTCAATCCCACGTACTGACGCGTTTCTACGTTCCATGATCACCACAGAGGCCGACGGCAAACTGACTGGCGAGGATCAAACCGCGATATATATATATATATATGTAATGTTTGTGAATGCATTATGCACAGTCATATAAAAGCCAAAATTGACCAATGTTTCACTGCCATTGGAAGCGGACATTCTAATTCGTATTGTTCACGGTTATATGTGGACTGTCTCCTATACCTAGTGAAGATGGTTTGAATTTTGAGTTTTCCTTCTTCTGGATAATTTGCCAACCAAGGCTGATGAGCACTATTTTCCCAGATGTAAGTGGCCAAATTTTCTTTCAGCAGCTGAAACTTGGCCTTCGTGTCTGGCACGCTTACTCTCATTCCCCCACTCCACATTTAACAATAAAAGCTACTGTGTAATTAGACCTAACTCAAAGCTTCACATGAAATGGGATGACGTCTGTGGCCATTTAGACCCGGTAAGTTTAATGCTATCATTCCCGGAGTGACTAGCTTGTGCCCGCCGGTCGTCAGACCGGAATTTCTATGGCTACGTGCCACGTGATTGCATAGAAATTATGCAGCCGACATTTCCAGTCAAGTAAAATGTATGCGAGACTTCTGGAGGTGAGAGCAGCATATCTAATTTTTCTCTCCATATATATATATATATATATATATATGCATTGCGGTCTGATCCTCGCTAGTCAGTTTGCCGCCGTACACTGAAAATGATCACGGAAGAGCGAAACGCGTCAGTACGTGTGACTGACGGTAATGATGCTATGTTGTTCGACGACCGGTAGAATACAGTGGGATTGGTGTTTACTTCAAGCTTGCATTTTTCATTTGAATAATTATCACCACCATCATTGTTTGTAAAAAAAACTCAGCAGATAAAGCGACACTAAGCGTCGATAGATGTAGTATGAAGTCAATGTTGTAATTTTACTTGAGCGTGAGCTATAACAAAACAACAGATTGTCCATTCCATGTTAGAATGAATTATTTTTATTCAGTCAAAGATGGCTTGTCAACCAAGAATGACGAGTACAACGTGTACGTTGGTTCAATTTCGGAGTTTTCTACCTTTTTGATTGTTTACAGACCAAGGATAACGAGCAAAATCTACCCAGAATAACCGGTTTTTAAAGTGCCAAAAATTCATACAGTCCCTTTCTTTGTTATAACACGCAAGAAAGCCACGTGTAGACCAAGAGCTTGACATTGGTCGTGAAGCAATTTGAGACACTAGACATAAGTATCGACAGCGACAAAAGAGCGCCTATAGCAACGTGTTATGATTTTGACAATCATGTGAAAATAGAAAAATTATTATTTGACGCGAACATTATTAAAGAATGTACTTCCCGTTTATTCAAGCCAGAATATTAGCAACATAAGATAATTCAATACTGATAAACAATATTTGCCTTTACGTCAGTTTAAAGTAAGAAACTAGTCGATTTTGACTGTGCAGACGATATCGTACTATTATTCGACAATCAGGATGCTCTCCAGGCTCCTTAAATAAATTAACAGACGTTCTTCCGTCTTTCGGTATGAAATCCGCACCCTCTGTTACAGGATCACCCACCACTCACTCCAACGTTGCGACTGCCGAATGAAGATCTAGAAATAGTCGACAGGTTTACATATCTTGGGAGCTCTATCAATAATGGAGGCAAATGTCCGACGAGGTGAAAATACCAATTTCGAAGGCTAGAGTAGCTTTCTCGAATCTTTGTTATTTATGGAGAAACGCAAATATTTCACATTGCCTAAAAGGTCGTGTTTACAATGCATCTGTACGCGCAGCCTTACTATACGCTAGTGAAACTTGGCCTCTTATAGTTGATGATTTGAGACGCTTACAGGCATTCAACCATCGTTGTTGAAAAGTATAGTACATGCTGGTTACCAACAACGAATAATTAACGTTGACATCCGTAGACGCATTTTTTGATCTGACAATAAGTGCCCGTCGTTAGAAAAACAAATAAGGCTCCATCAACTTCGTTGGCTTGGTCACGTTTTGCGATTGCCGATAGTGCTTTGTTCACTCATCCACAACCAGATTGGCGTAAGAAACATGGTGAGCAGAATTTGACATGGCAGAAACAATTGAAGTCACATCCAAATTAAGTAGTATTGGACCCACTCGTATGCCAGGATGGGGGTCCACATGCGCATCATAGTTCTTGGTTAGAAACCCTTAGCGATATGACATCAAATTAAGCTCAGTGGCGATCTTGTTGCAGATGTCTAGTAGAATCAACTTCGTAACTTTCTTATCTTAGTAGGACAAAGCTAGCTGCGAGGTTTGGTTTGTTTATGACGTGATAGAGTTGGATCCGCAAGGAATCTGTATTTCTGATGTGTTTAGGAGAGGTTTAGTTCGCCTCATTTCTGTGAGTTATCCTTATAAATTTACTCCTAGCAGCAAAGTATTCCTTCTCTCTCTCTCTCTCTCTCTGAAACTTTTTATAGTTGGTGGCTTGATAAACATGTGATCGAATCTATTTAGGAGAGTGAATCGAACAGGAACTTCGGTGACAGACGCCACGACATAAGATAGCTCGAGGTGGTTTTCAACAATTTTCGGAAACTATCAGTATATTTTCGTGGCCAGTAAATTTTAATCCGAATGATCAATGGTTTCCAATTATTCGTACGCATAGGATACATGAACCTAACTCATGTGAAGCAAAATGTTAGGTTTCGTTGCTTATTCAGCATCGTGTTAAATGAGTTGAAATGGGATGAAAGTATCGGTACTACACACGGATGGAATGATTTGGCAGATAAAGTAAACGAATCACTGGTATCTCAATATAATACAATCTGAGCGAATGATGCTCATTAATTTCGACTGATAGATAATCCTATGAGGATCACACTAGACATACATCATTCATTCTAAAATAAAATAAGAAAATGTTTTACAACCCAAGCAATCATAATTAATACAATTAAGAATCCTTTAGCAAAGCGGCCAACGGTCAATAAAACCGGATTACCTTCATTTGCTGAGTATTTCAAGTTAGATAAGCGGAAGCTACCTAGGAATGGGCGATCTAGTGTTCTTTTACAGTCTCCATATAACAATGAGCGACTTATGGTTATATGACAGTTAAACATCAGTTACTTTTGGCTCTGCATGATGATGACAAATGAGTATAAGAGTGAGACTCCAATGGTTGAAATCTTTATATGCGATATTCGTTAGGGACGAATTTAGTCACAAATTGGAATGAGTAAAGACGGCGCCCTTAATGCTGCATCTCTATATTTCAATAGTAGACATCGTAAATTCAGTTTTACCAAGCATGGGCGACATGGATAATTAGGCGGGGGAAAACTAGCAATGTCACCTCATTGGAACTGTAACAGAACACACTAAAGTATGCACGTTTAACTTCCTTCTACCTTCTTTAGTCCGTGCGCATTCCTAAGCACAAAGCTCGAATAACCTAGTGAATGGTCATTCCAACACAAAGCAGAAAACAACACCTCAGCAAAATGAGCTTTCATAACGGTATGAAAATTTCCATAGGTTTGCTGTTGCGGTGCCGGTGAAATTGTATGCGATCGGCCTTTGTCTGAAGTTTTCAATCTAATTTAATGCTAGTTATCAGTAATCGCGCAATCCATGAGTGCTTAATAAAATTACTTGTTTGGCTAAAGATTCGAATGCGTTCTTTGCGTGACTGTATCTAAACTGTACAGCAGTCACTCTAATGAAATACAATTTATGCGATAATAATAGGTTTGCGTGTTATATTTCTCTTTTCCAGATTCCATACAAATATTTAAATTTGCTCCCTGAAAGTCAGTATATTTTCGTGCAACGATGATTACTATAAAAGTCCGAAAAGCATCAGCACTTGCAAATGCAACTAGCTTTTTTACATTTTGGGACTAATCTAATCAAACTGGATTGGCATTTATCGGAATTTCGTTACTTTCATTACTATAAATAAATCTCCAGCAATGCAACCAGTGTTTTGTGCATTAACAAGATATTAAAAAGATTCGAATAAAAATATCAAGCGTAATTGGTTCTTTCTAGTTTGGCGGCGGAGTGCGAGCGGAATACTGGAAATGAAGTAAAAATAATGTATATATGCATACCCCACTAGGAACGCGCAATATCGTTAATTTGCAGCTAACTCAACTGCTTCAATGGTCTGTGGCATTGAAGAATAAGTTTTTTTATAGTAATAGTAATCCCATATTGTTTTTAACGCTATAAATGCAACCTCCGAGGTGAAGATAGGCTGTTTACTGAATCTATAACATATTAATTCCTACCTCTTAAATCCTACGAAGCTGGGATTTACTACAGCTCGCTTACTCAAATGGGGTCTTCCCTCTCGGTCAGGATTATCAGGAGCGCCTTCTACTTTTAAATCACCTACTTTCATGGTTTAGTAGCCATACAAATTTAAACTCCTTTATACACAAGGGCCCAAGGGGTCTCTTCGTTTTCGAAATTCTCACAAACGCCACACATAAGTAACGCGTAATTTAGTCTTCAAATCATTCAATTATATATAGAAAATCTTCAATAAAATATAGACAATATCCGCAAAGATAAGAACACTACCGCACGATAAATTTAAGACGATTAATCTTAATTACTTTAATAAATTCGCCAGAGATAACACGGACAAGAAGCGCAATCTGTTACTCTATAACCCGTAATACACCCGGTGGTTATTCCATATGTTACTGGCTCGTACCTCGCGCGAGAGATGGGCGAACATCTATCGGAATTCATTACACACCATTCACTGATAAAGACCTGTCTATAATCATTTTAAATCCTAATAATACTTCCATCCATTCTAGTCGATATTACCATAGTCAAAATATCTTGTATTGAAATCTACGTTGGGTTCTGCTACAGTCGTCAAGCGATACTTTTCATACCCATCTTGCACAAGCGCTATTGCAGCTTAGTGATAAATAATTGCCAGTAATTAATCCACTCATACATAAACCTACTTTCGATCTTTTGTACTCCAGTTGGCTTGTCGCTAAATAAAAATTTTTCATGCATATAAAAATGACGCTTTGCCTTATGGGTCTATCACACTTGCTACAAAAATCTAATAATACATCCGCGGATTGTTTTCGGTCACGAGGAAATAACACAAAGAATCATAAACCAATTTTCTTCCTCAAATTCTACCTGCCTCACCGCATTCATAACTGATAAACAATAACTAGTCACCATGTCGCTTAACTATACATAATCCTGCTTTACAAATTCACCTTAAAACTTTTAATTGTCGGGCCTTCGCTACCAATAATGCATTTATTAACTGTCAATTAGGATAATTTCAGCCAGGATTCTATATCATAAAACATAAAAAGACAATTGCATTCGCAATCCAAGACACATTGTATAGTTTAAATATGACGGAAAATTAATAAATTATTTCAAACAATGAAAGCTTCACATACAAATTACTTGCTCACTGTGGGGGGCTAAATTTTATTTTGCGCCAAAATTTCCTTCAAAAAATATTTATTTCACAAAACGCTAAAACAAACTTTCTTAAATCATAATATAATACCCCAAATTCTACGCTTCACTTATGAAAGACAACATTTTATTACACAAATATGAGTAAATTTTAAAGGCCCTGAAAAAGACCAACCTATAATAAAAGTATATGTAAAATAGATAATTAACGGCTCAAGAAAAATTCGCCGACATATTAAGTAAATGAAATTCAAATTTAATTTACGTGGCACCAATTAAAACAAGCAAAATTTGCAGTTAACCAATGGCGTGCGAGCTTACGTTTTCACGCTATACAAGCACGTGCATTTACCAATCTAGTCAGAATTCACGTTTGAATTCTGCTGCTTACAACGTGTACGTGCTGTCTCCTGTCATACTAACTTTTCACCCACGCTGACTTCTGATCTTGATTTACACGTAGAGTCATTTAGCCACGCCAATCTTTTCACTGTACAACTAGTGAGACGGAGCAAAATCTATTTATTGAGCCTTTACGTGTGACAGTCACCAAGGTGTTGTCGCATATCATCAATGAGACAATACTCAGCTTTCACAAGGTCACTCGCCACTGATGTCAGCGCCACAACAGAAGGAACACGAGCCAGACAACGCGAGCCAGTCTCAAGTGTCTAGGAGTATTGATAGACACTGCTTCAATAACTAACTTTCTAAGATTTTGCTGGAGAACGCAATTCCGGCCCTAACAAGAACCACTAACAGTATTAAATCTCAACGTCTTGGCACATCAAAACTTTGAAAACGTCGTACTGCATTTATTTGAAGCTGGAGCGTTTTACAAATTGGCGAACTCGCCAGCATACTGAGAGCCGCACTTTTTCTAGTCTCGCTTTTGTATCACAAAACTTTTGGCATAAAATACAATCGACTGTATTTCTTTTTCATTTTTATTGTAATAGATGACAGTAAATTGACGTTAGCACATACCACATTTTTACTCTGGTTGAGAATCTTTCTTATGTCGAGGTTTGGTAGGCATATTTCGTTCGGAAGCAAAAATGTTTTGATGGAAGTTATGACCGCAGTAAATTGACGTTAGCACATACCACATTTTTACTCTGGTTGAGAATCTTTCTTATGTCGAGGTTTGGTAGGCATATTTCGTTAGGAAGCGAACATGTTTTGATGGAAGGTATGACCGGCCACTACAGCTAACAATTTGTGTAGCAATTCCTAGTGGTTATTTGACATAATATTATTGTTGAAACAACCAATAAGTATACTACATCCCAGAATTTACGGTGCATATTTAAAAATGGCTATGGGCAGAATAATAACCAGATATTTCTTATTTTTTTCAAATCTGTCACCGACGTTCGGAAGAATTCCCGAATGAGTGCCAATTTCCACAGTTGACGGGCCAGTCTTGGGAAAATAGTCCCAGTGGAGCGTCAAAATGGGGAACGTATGGCGCAGAATTTCTAAACCCGTACATTCTGCGCATTAACGGCATCAACGGCGCCACAAGGAAGCAATCAATTAAAATCTTAAATTCCTATTGACACTTTTCGTCCACAATCGAATATAACACATAGACAGCCATACTGACAATGACATTTTAAGTTACTAGCCTACTTGTTTGTATGATCCGGCCAAACAACCCACATTAATTATTATAATCAAAGTTGTGGTCTTGATATAAACAACTGACTCATTAATTACATACATATGTCAGTATGAACTAAGAATTGTATGGTGTAGAAAAGGCAATTCATCCAATAGACCGGTTTTGTCCTTATTGGGAACTCATCATGTACTGGCCAGAATTTGCCGCGGCCAGGACTCGAACCTGGGCACGTCTGCTTCGGAACCAGGTGCTCTAACCACCAAGCATTTTGCGGCACACTACACTGCACACAATTTTCAGTTATATACTAACTAATGTAACCTGGTTAGTCTATTTTTCCTTTAGGTGGAGCTCATATGGCATCCATTTAGACCCAAAGTTCCAACTAACCATCCACAATCTGTCATTACTGAACAAACACCACACTACATAGGTAAGTGGTATTGAAATGAACATTTATATAATAAAACGAACATTGGTTGCGCTGGTGGTGATAACAATTATTATTATCAAGGTTGCGGTCTTGATATAAACACCTGACCCATTAATTACTTACATATGTCAGTATAAACTAAGAATTGTATAGTGTAGAAAGGCAATTCATCCAGTAGTCCGGTTTCGTCCTTTTTGGGAACTCATCAAGTACAGGCCAGAATTTGCCGCGGAGAAGACTGAACCGGTACGTTCGCTTCGAACCTCTCTGTTTAATCATCGAGTTATCTCGCGTCGCATCATTCACATCGCACTCACTGTTATACTAACCAATATACCTGAAGTTTGTTCATTTTTCCTATAGAAGGAGCTCACATGAATCCATTTAGACATCAAAGTTCAACTAACCATCTGCACGGCCCTGTCAATACTGAACAGACACCACATCACATGGGGAAGTGGTATTGAAATGAACATTTATATAATTAAACGAACATTGGTTGCGCGGTTGGCGATAACAATTATTATAATCAAGGTTGCGGTCTTGATATATACACCTGACCCATTAATAACTTACATATGTCAGTATAAACTAAGAATTGTATAGTGTAGAAAAGGCAATTCATCCAGTAGACCGGTTACGTCCTTATTGGGAACTCATCAAGTACTGGCCAGAATTTGCCGCGGACAGGATACGAACCTGGGCACGTCTGCTTTGGAACCTGGTGCTCTAACCACTGAGCCATCCTGCCGCACACTACACTGCACACAATTTTCAGTTATATACTAACTAATGTAACCTGATTAGTCAATTTTTCCTTTAGGTGGAGCTCATATGGCATCCATTTAGACCCAAAGTTCCAACTAACCATGCCCAATCTGTCATTTCCGAACAGACACCACATTACATGGGGAAGTGGTATTCAAATGAACATTTATATAATTAAACGAACATTGGTTGCGCGGGTGGTGATAACAATTATTATAATCAAGGTTGCGGTCTTGATATAAACACCTGACCCATTAATTACTCACATATGTCAGTATAAACTAAGAATTGTATAGTGTAGAAAAGGCAATTCATCACTATACAATTCTTAGTTTATACTGACATATGTAAGTAATTAATGGGTCAGGTGTTTATATGCAAGACCGCAACCTTGATTATAATAATTGGCATCACCGCCCGCGCAACCAATGTTCGTTTAATTATATAAATGTTCATTTCAATACCACTTACCCATGTAGTGTAGTGTCTGTTCAGTAATGACAGATTGGGGATGGTTAGTTGGAACTTTGGGTCTAAATGGATGCCATATGAGCTCCACCTATAGGAAAAATTGACTAACCAAGTTACATTAGTTGGTATATAACTGAAAATTGTGTGTAGTGTAGTGTGCGGCAGGATAGCTCAGTGGTTAGAGCACCAGATTCCGAAGCAGACGTGCACAGGTTCGTATCCTGTCCGCGGCAAATTCTGGCCAGTACTTGATGAGTTCCCAATAAGGACGAAACCGGTCTACTGGATGAATTGCCTTTTCTACACTATACAATTCTTAGTTTATACTGACATATGGAAGTAATTAATGGGTCAGGTGTTTATATCAAGACCACAAACTTGATTATAATAATTGTTTTCACCACCGGCGCAACCAATGTTCGTTTAATTATATAAATGTTCATTTCAATACCACTTACCCAAGTAATGTGGTGTTTGTTCAGTAATGACAGATTGTGGATGGTTAGTTGGAACTTTGGGTCTTAATGGATGCCATATGAGATCCACCTATAGGAAAAATAGACTAACCTGGTTACATTAGTTAGTATATTACTGAAAATTGTGTGCAGTGTAGTGTGCGGCAGGCTGGCTCAGTGGTTAGTGCACCAGGTTCTGAAGCAGACGTGCCCAGGTTTGAGTCCTGTCCGCGCCAAATTCTGGTTAGTACATGATGAGTTCCCAATAAGGACGAAACCGATGTACTGGATGAATTGGCTTTTCTAAACTATACAATTCTTAGTTTATACTTTCATATGTAAGTAATTAATGGGTCAGCTGTTTATATCGAGACCGCAACCTTGATTATAATAATTGTTATCACCACCGGCGCAACCAATGTTCGTTTTACCCATAATAGTTCTGCATCTTCTCGATTTCAGACCTAGCGAAGAACTTATCCTAGACACCGTGCAGCAGTTTCAGTCATGAAAGGTGATTCTATAGCCGAGGTGTCTCTAAGCGTTTGACTTACAACAGCTACAGTGGAACCCATAACTACTTATAGTTACCATCATCGCACACTCAACATAGGTTTAAGACGTGAATTTATCTACTCACAACTTCATCATCGCAAAGGTCTCACACATCATAATAGGCCTTGATTTCCTGTTGAAATTTCGGCTCGTTGTTGATATTGACAATCAATAGATCATTGTCCTCTCCACCGGACTTGAGAAAAGTTTTCGAACACTTGCCTCCATGCGTTTGCAGTTACAGGTCATTCAGCCAATCCCAATGTATCATTCAGCAGAGCTATCAGCAGCTCTTCGAGAACACAAGTCGCATTTCGATCTCAGCAAGTCAGAGCTATGAGTCTAAAACACGCTGCACTATATGGTCACAGAAGGTCAACCTATTGCACTCAAGAAGCGACCACGGGCCTTTGCTATACTGAAAGCTGCACAAGAAGAATTTTCGTGGCTGTTGGAAGAGGGAATTATCAGACCATCGGAAAGTTCATGGGCGTCACCATTGCACTTAGTCTCCAAATAAAACGGATGGTACAGAGCCTGCGGAGATTACCGCAAGTTAAGTTCAATGACAAAATCTGATGCATATTCTATTCCCAATATTAATACCTTACTTGAAAAACTCAACGACAGCAATTTCTTTTCAGCCATTTACCTCAGGAAAGCCTAACACCACATCCCGGTAGCGCCAGAAGATATTGAAAAGACTGATGTCATTACATCTTTTGGATTTTTCCTATACCTCTACATGCTTTTGACATAATGGTTTTTAGTCCAGACCTTGAATTTCATGCCAAGATTTTACGAAATTTCCTCTCGCCCTTATCTAGCCACGACTTCAAGATCAACTGAGGCAAGGCGCAGATTGCAACTTTATCCATGAATTTCCTAGGACATCGTATTATGCCACAACGTGTTCAACATTTGCCTTGGAAGGCAAATTCAACCAAGAATATCAAGTCACCAAAGCCTGTAAGTGAGCTGAGGAAAATTTTGGGAGTACCTAACTAAATTCCCAAGTTCTTTTCTAGTCTATCAAGACGACTTTATCCTTTGTGCAGGCGCCCGCGGAATCGAAAAGGGCTTAACAAATATTCCATCATTTCTTGGTCATCTGAAGAAAAGGAAATACTTCGTCTCGCATTCAACGCGTTAGCAAATGCTACAATGCTAACGCATCCAGATTTCTAACGACCATTTCTACACACAACAGATGCTTCTAAGTTTGCTATTGGGGCCACTTTGGAATAAGATATCAACGGAGCTCGGAAGCTTTTCAGTATTTACTCGCGTACTCTGATATTGTTAGAAAACAGATACAATACATTTGGTCGAGAACTCCTCGCCATCCACGACTCAGTGCGCCACTTCATCGGCATCATTGGCATTAGCAGATTTATTGTTTTTACAGACCATGCGCAATTAGTTAGTGTACGTCGAAACGCGACTTCAACTGTTGCTATGTACCCATCCAGGCTAAAATACAGCTGCAACGTCTGAACGAATGGAAATTCGTCATCTTTAATGTCAAGGGCGATCAAAAATTCATTTCTGACGCACCTTCTAGGCCAGACTTTTCGCTACAAAAACCATCGCCGTCACAATTCACAGTCAACTCCGTGACTCTCGGGGTACCTGCACTAACGCCATCCGTCCTGCAAACAGAACAGCCTGGATCTCTCACATGCAAATATCAGTTTGTTTGCGGACTCTGGGAAGGTTTACCCATTGTTTAGCTCACGGGTGCGCAGCCCAACAAGCCAGTTCTGCCAATCAGCCATCAGAGAAAGGTTTTTGACTAAATTCACTCAATTTCTCACCAAGGAAGCAAAGCGACTAGCAGACTTCTTACAGATTATTTCTGGAGTCACAGGCTTAGGCAGAACGATGAACGATTGTTCTTTGAGTGCACTACATGCAAAAAAACCAAATCGCACGACACACTTGTTCTAAATTGCAACATTTCCAAACCACTTCACGCATAGCTATCGTCTACATCGACATAGATTATTTGACAACGGTTCAAGGTTTCAACTACATTTAACCATGATTGATAGATTTATTCGTTTGCCTGCGGCTTTACCTCTTCGCACAATTTCTGCAGACGAAGTTACTAACGGTTTTATTTCTGCATGGATAGCATATTATGGTGTTCACAACGAGATCATTACTGATAGAGGCATTTTGCTTCTCATCGGACAGTTTCAAAACAACATAGCCTTTCATAGGATGCACCTTACTTCAGAGAACTGCCTACCACCCCCAATCTAACGGTATGGTAAAAAGAATGCATAGGGAACTCATAGCAACTTTAGCATCCTCATAAATTGATGACAACTGGGTGGATGCGTTACCTTTATTCATACTTGCTACGCGTTCCCGTACACGTAAATCTTTTAAAACGTCTGAGTCACAACACTTTCATGGCATGAATCTACGCCTGTCTAGTCAGGTCCCACGTCTACTACCCGCAAAAGATAACCCACAAGTCGAATCTTTTCGCCTTCAACTTTATTTCGCTAACGTGTCTAAACAGCAGCCGAGACATACTCCTCGTCCAGTCTTCGTTCACTCACAGCTCCACAGCAGCAAGTGAGTCCTCGTTTATAACTGATAATTTATTTTACTTTAATCTTTCATTATTCAACGTATGAATTCTTAACTTTTGCGCAATTTCGTTCAACCTAACAATAGACTGTTTTGCATAGGGCATAACTGATAATTTCTTACTTTCATCTTTCTTTATTCTACGTATCAATTATTAACTTTTGCGCACCCTTTTCACGCGACGTGATCTCTATGTATCCACATGATACATTACTTTTCTCACACTCACTTGTCTCACGGGGTATAACCAGCTAACAATTGTGTAGCATTTTTGAACAGTTCTTCGGTATTTTTCTATCTTTGCGGCTATGTTCTGGTACACATTTTTGTCAACATTTGATTTCATGTATATATATTTCTTTTTGCATTATACTGTTACAATATGTGGCTCACACCTGAGCTCACAGTACTTATTTCGTTATGACCAGCTACTTATAGCTAACGACTTGTGAAGCAACACTGAGAGGTCATCAGCTTCATATCATGGTACAGGCTACTTTCAATGAATATCTCAAATTCATCAGTTGCACAGTGCTCAATCTCCACGAATATCATGACCACAACCTTGTATTCGAACTCAGTGACGGTGATCCAGCCTGCCTAGGTTTCAACTTAGATCTGGCAACTTCAGTGGCAATCCACTTTGCAATTTTCACGCTCAAAACCTCTCACACTACTCTATTTTGTTTTGCGCCGTATGACCGGCCATTACTGCTAAAATTTTGTATGGCAATTTATTGATCATATCATTGTTGAAGCAACCAACAATCATGCACTAGCCCAGTATTACCATACATTTTGAATAACTATTGACAGAATGGTAACCAGTTGCTTAACTGAGTTCAAACTCTGTCCTACATTACCAATAAAGCCTCACCGAGAGGCTTATACTTTTACCTCTTTTTTTCAAAGAGGAAATTGATGTAACGGCTCACATTAATTCGCCGACATATTGCCCAAATGAAATTCAAATTTCATTACGCGGTGTTAGTTAAAAGAAGCAAAATTTGCCGTTAACCAATGGTGTCTGAACTTGGGCCTGCACAAGTATATAAGCACGGTTCATTTACCATGCAACACACACTTGACACATCTGCTTTACGCGCTAAGCGTGATTGCTCTCGCTCTCTCTACTTGACTGTTTACCTACACTGATTTCTGTACTAGCGTTTATCACGATTTATCATCATGTCATCGTGGACTTCAGTTATGCTAATCATCTTGTTGCTACAAAACTAGTCATACATGATCAATTATCTATTAATCGGACTTCTACGTGTGCCAGCCAGCACGGTGTTGCCCTAGATATTCAACAAAACAATTCTGAGCTTTTGAACAGCAACTCACCTTAGTTAAATGCTCTTCATTGTGGAGAACTAATATAGATGCAAGTATGTATTAGGTGTTGTGAACCTAGTAACAAATTAGTTCAGTTGTGACCAGAAGGATAAACCAAAGACAGCATGAACGGAAATTATAATGTCATGCACATTCGTTTCGTTCTTACTGGCGATTCATCAGTAGGAGTCGGTATAACGCCGTTTAACCACTATATATTTGGGTGAGGAATGTGGGATGATAGGACGATACAATTTCCTTGATAAATGTGTAAACCTGCAGAAGAGTAGCTAACATCGTGTAGTCTCGACAATGCGACTTCCACGCTAACTCATTCTATAATATATATATATATATATATATATATATATATATAGAGTATACCGAGTCTGTAGTGTTATTATCATTCTTTGACTATTGTGTTAGTAACCGATACCAATATTATAGTACAGGAAAGGTACATGGTACTAACATTATGTTTTCCAAGTCGGTACATGGTACTAACACGATGGATATCAATGTATGCTATATTTCACTGAAATTGAGAATTACAACTATTTCTGAACACCTGTTACTCCAGTAAATCCATACACTCTAGCCTTGATCGATATCAGTTATGAAATTTCGATCAAGGCCAGATTGTATGGATTTACTGGAGCAACAGGTGTTCAGAATTAGTTGTAATTCTAAATTTCAGTATACTATAGCATACAATGATTTCCATCATGTTAGTACCATGTACGACTTGGAAAACATAATGTTACTACCATGTACCTTTTTGCTACTATAATGTTGGTATCGGTTACTAACACAATAGTCATAGTGTTAGTATCCTTTACAGACTCGGTATATATATATATTATATAGTGTGAGTTAGCATTGAAGTCGCATTGTCGTTGACTTTAGATTATGTTAGCTTCACTATTACAGGTTTACACATTCGTCTAGGAGATTGTACCGTCCTATTATTCCACATTCTTCGACCAAATATGTAGAGGTTAAAGGGCGTAATACCGGCTCCTACTGATCAGTCGCCAGTAAGCACGAAACGAATGTGCATGAGATTATACTTTTGACAAAATATTTTGACAGGATATCAAGGCATAGAATGTTATCATAAAATTTACGTCGTGAAACCTAAATTAGAGAGCAACGCAGACAAACAAAGGTGGAAATAGGCTTACTCGTGGCTGTTGCAAGCAGTTCCCCTAATGATATCTCGGCACGGAAATAACATTCGAGAACTAGAACTGCTACATTGGTGTCTTTGATAAATTCTTCTCCAGTTTGAAAGGTTAGAAGATGCAAAATTTCATTGGGTTGTTTGGTTAGACTATAAGCGCAGGATTTAAAGGATTTTGATTGTCTTCCCTACTGATTAGTCCTAATCGGACGATAATGTTGATCCATGGTTTTATTATCTTATGCTTTTCTTAAGTCGTATCTCCCGACGGTTTTACTCAAATCTGAAATATCTCTCTTAAGAGGATAGCCTGATGTCATCTAATGAAATACACACGCGTGGATACCGACCTAATTTAGATTCAAGGAAATATATGATTGAAAGTAGCTAACTGATCTTTATTTTGAAATATGTACTCAAAAATCTTAAGGGACCTTAAATAAAATCTTCTACATTTTAACTTACTTGCTTTAAGCTTTCTGTCTTTGTAAGCTGTTTTACATACGCTGATGTACTAACATATCTTGCCGCAGTCACGCAAATACTTGCTGCTGCACTTCCAGTCAATGGTGATGGCGTAATTTATTAATCGAATTCAGAGGGTTTTTGGGTTCTTAGTGTTGACGCAAATTATCAAAAAGTTCCACTAAGGCCTCACCAAGGCAATTGCTTCTTAATATTTAATGCTTGACTTGCATCTTCCCAGAAGATCATTAAGGTCTTCCAGTCATCCGCCTCTGATCTGGTAATATCTCTTTTTACGGCATGTGTTGGTAAATCTTTCTCGCTGGCATCTTTTGAATGATCTATAATAACTGCTAATTTGAAGGCTTTTTGCAACGTTGCTCAGAACCTTGGCTAGAGCATCAGGGACGTTGGGAATCCGTTGAGATTTGAAAATTCTAATTATTTAAAATTTAAAAGAATCATTAACTAATCGAATATTTTTTTTTGATTTCCGGGGATACCTACAAAATTTACTCTAGTTTAACATATGGGCATGTTTATCAAAATTTAAGATTTTGTGACCGCTACGTTGTAAATGGCCTGATCCGTACAACTAAAGTGCAATTGAAAATATTATTAATAAATCACAGCAAAACTGATACGAATTAATGCTGCAATTCTGATCGTTTGAAACTTCAACGGTTACTCCTAATCTATGTCAGGTATTTGGCTTCATAGCTTACATTGCTATAAGACATCGTGCCATGCAAATTATAAACGCAACGGCAGATTTCTATTTGTGTTCAACAACGTTATATCTAAAACGTATTATCAGATTTTGCAACTCTGCTATATCTCAGTAATTTTGCAAAGTGACAGCACAAAGTAATGTGGATGAATTAATATATCAGCTGCATTTTATGGCTTATTTTTCAAAATTGTGTCTGTACAATTTGTTGTTAAAGTTATTTGGTAAGCGTTCAGTTATTTGCATATGATTTTTAAAGTGCGCGTATGCTATAAATAAAAAAGTTTTCAAAATTATTATACCTTAAGCGGTTTGTCATATTCTTAAAATAACTTTTTAATCAATCTACAATCACAAATATTCTCGAAATAAAACAAGCTCAGTATCTAACAGTGAGTCTCATATCTATAGGATTTGAATAAATTTGTGAATGATTCTTTCTGAAAAAAAATACATGTTAGTAAAAACATGGCGAAACATTTACGTCCGAATAGGAAATGACAGTCAATAAGAAAAGTGAGATTCCCCCGATTCTTCAGTTGGTATTCTCCGAAACACTGGTGCTGTTGTAGGAGGTTTTGTAGTTATTGTAATAGGTTTTTTGGGGTAGCTGTCTATTTCGTAGAATTGTCCCATTCCTACTCTTACAATTTCATGGTGGTTCTTATCTCTACCCGATCCATGAACAGTCCCTGACCTTTTTCCGAAGGGTGAAGTTAGAAAGCTCACACATGTTTTCAGACATTTATTGAATGCTATGCTACAATGCATGAATCAAATCATAGTTAATACAAAAAGTCCGTGCTCTAGACGGTAGCAAGATACTATATGGTCAACAAAATTAAATGTCTTATGCACAAGCAATCACTATAAACACAATCGGCTGAATCGTGATGAACTCGTGTAAATGGTTAGAAAAGTACCGTGATACAAATCCAGACTGATTAGCAAATTAGTTTAAAGTCACTGATAATGGATGAGCCGAAATACAATATATAGTATTACTGATAATTCATGGATAAAAATCGAGTAAAAACAGTCTTAAAAGAACTTCACAAATAAATATTCCACTGTTTGCTAGGTTTTGAATATTTTAATTGTATTAATCCATTGATCTATATAGTTTTGGACAATATATTGAAAAACACCTGAAGTTTGGTGATTATAATCATGACAGAGCTGTTGGTAGTTGTGGAGATTGTGGTTAATGCACATAAAGTCAATAAATCCATTGTTCGAACACAGAGGTATAAAAATCCACCGCATGTTACCTGCATATCGGGTGCATGTGTCTATTATTATTAAACAAAACCCTATTAATTACAATTGAATTTTCAGTTTAAGAAATCTCGATTAAAATTGCTTGAAACTAATAGAGATTGTTGCTAAAATCAAAGTTAAGAGAAATATTGTGTATAAAAACAGTTAGACTATTTGAACTTAAGGAGAACTATATTTGTCAAAATTGACCTACGTTGGGTTGTAACGCGGAGCCGCGTGTTACACTATATTTGCCAAAATATTTTATCTATGTAGAAATTGCATGCAATATTCGGAAAATTTACAAAATACGTCCGCTTTTCATTTTATGGCTGAACATGAGCCAAAACAAGGAAATACTTCTATTTTCCACGCACAAATAAAAGTTCGAATGTCCAAAGATATAAATATTGAATTATTTCGTCATAGTAGAATTAATCTTTTATTTATTTAATAATACCATATCAAATGCCCAAAAAGTCGGTATACATGATACGGCTAAACAACCACATGAATTTTTGCACATTTAAGATTTTAAATCCGGAGAGGATTTTATCGTGGGAATATATTTAGGGATCATGATTGCAACAGCCACGAGTGAGCTTTTTCCCATCTACAGCAACCTGTGTTACTCTCATAATAAATTCTTACGGCGTAAAACTTCATCGTCGCTAAGGTCTTTGGCTTCATTCTATGCCTTGATTGACTCCTCCAATATTCATGGACAAAGTTTTTTGACATTAGTTTGGAGTTACTTGCTGCACAGCCATCTTATGTACAACTTTCAATATATATATATATATATATTAATTTATGAGCTCTTTAGATTAAAGGCAGCTCGCATGGGAAGAACATTTCTGTGAATGCTAAACAGATTTATTAAAAATGACATTCCAAATCAGGCGGTTCTCAGGGGTTTATTCATATCTACAAACGAAAAGCATTACTTACAGCAGAAGCAACTGTATGCAACAGTATTAATCCACTTATAAATAAGCAATAGGTGCTGGTGCCAAATTACAATATAAACTGCTGAATTATTGGTGCATGCGTGCGCGTTTTTGCATGCTTTTTGTTGTATGGTGTTTGTGATTAATCCAACTCTGTCCTTCTTGCTTTCAAAACATTGAGTATACATAGCGTAAAAGATACCGTAGGCAAAGGCCATTAGGCATGTAAATGAAAACTATAAACGACATTTTCTATTCACCACTGATGCGTTGGAATTTACAATCGATTTCAACGTGACGTTTGTGAGCAAAGGCGTTGGTAATCCAGTTATTTTTTAATTGCGTATGCGATAATTGATATAAACTATATACGTCACATTTCGTGGAGAATTTCTTGCCTTTGCGTTACATTTTTAGAATTATAGAAAGCAGGAGATTTTTAATTTTTATGAAATTCCGTCGAACAACTTCAAAGTACTTGCTAGCTACTCTTTACACAAAAGAGCAACAGGACTAATATTAACGAAAATGTACAATTATCAGATTATAGAATATCGTGAACAAAGGCCAATTACGCGCGCGGTTCGAAATGGCTCCAATTTTGTCGCATTCTGATATTGAAAAAATTGTTATGGATCTCCAGAACTCAGTGAAGGTATTGAAAGAAGACAACAACTATTTAAAATATGAAGTTTCTATATTGAAGAATGAGGCTGTTGTGAATGCGGTGAAATTGGAACAGGCAGTTAAAAATAATGAGACTTTAAGCGTGCGTATAGTTGAACTGAATGAAGCGTTAAACATTAAATTAGACAAAATACAAATTGATGTTCAGCCTTGGATTGAATTGGCTGCTATAACAGTGGAAAGTGATACGCCTGTTAAAAATAAACCATCTGGCGAAGAAATATTGAATGTATTGGCGAACGAAGTATCAGCGAGAAACAGCAAGCAAGATCAATTAGTATTATTTAATCTTGCTGAAAATGCTGAGGTTAATGATGTCCAGAAACTAAATGCGCTAATAAAAGAAGAGACACATGCGGATATTGCAAAATGCTTTAGGGTGGGTAAACGATCGGATCGTCCAAGGCCAGTTATTGTGAAATTATCAAAACGCCCAACAAATATGCAAATTGAGTCCATCAACAAAAAGAAAGATGAGAGTCTGAGTTTTCGCAGCATTTTTATTGGCCGGGACAAAACGTTTCTCCAACGAAAGTTGGCTAAAGCAAAAAAGTTAATAAACAACCAGGAACGGAAGCTGCTAACCACTGATCAAGCAACCTCTGAGACCGCAACATCAAAAAACGATGTTTCATTAATAAATATTGTGGACAGCGGGGTGAGAGGAAGAATGGCCTCAAAACCTGGGAAACGCATAATAAAGAAGCCAACAAAGCTGAATCAGTAAAAGTTGATTATTGTTTAGATAAGTCGTGTTCCACATTTACCTTATTTTATGCTAACTTTCGAAGTGTTAGGAACAAAAACGTTTTGCTTTGTAATTTTATAATAAGTAATGATTTTTGATTTTATAATTTTATCTGAAACCTGGCTTAATAATGACATAGAAAACCATGAATTTGATATTCCTCACTATTCTTTATTTAGAAAAGTCAGATCGCTGGATAAAAGATGTGAAGGAGTACTCATTTATAGTAAATCTGTATTTAAAGCGAAAATTCTACATACTAGTGATGATAATGCTATCATTCATTTCTTATCTATACAATTTGAGAATCTGATCTTAACAGCGGTTTATAGACCGCCGTATGCTACTTTATTTGATGATCAAACATTTACCAATTCTTTTCAATCTATCTTTGACTGCCATGGCTATAATGTAGTGGTAGGTGACTTTAATAAGTTACAGGACTGTGAAATAACCAATTTTTTTTCTAACCATGATCTCAAGCAGATTATAAATGAATCAACTAGAGGTTCGCAATGCTTAGATCATGTATACTTAGAAACTGAAATGGTGAAATCGTACAGTTATGATGTTGTTAATTATTTCAAAGAATTGGATCACAAACAAATTATTCTACAATGGAACATCTTGAGTAGCAAAACACAGAAACTAAATTTTGAAAATGCACACGTGCACTGTTCCAGAATCAACTGGAATCTATTTAGAGAATTAAGCTTACTGATTGATTACGGAAGTTTTTATTTCTTGAACACTGACGAGTTTGTTTCTTCTGCTTCATCGTTATTATCTATTTTATTTCAGGCATCTACGTTTACGGACATTATACCGAAACGAATTAATAGGAAATTGTGTAAACTAAGAATTAAACGAGATAATATAATAAAGTGTAGTCTTATCAATAGTATTAAACAAATGAGGTTAGATCTCATTGATAACGAAATTAATTCATCACTGCTGATAATTCGGCAAAGATCAGAACGAATTATTTTGGCCAAAATGAAGAGTAATCCTAGACTAGGATACAAACTCCTCACAGATTATAGTAAATATAAGGAAAAGTTAAAGCTTATATTACCTGTGGATAAAACTGAGCACGAATTTCTCTGTGAATTGGATGATGTTTTTGGCAATTTGATATGTAATCCACAGAATGAAAGAAATCTTATGGAAATACCTGATCCTTTGGGAGACCAGGAATCAGGACTTGTTATTGACAGTGATGAATTGATAAAATTGATGTTAAAAATCAAATCAAAAAAACAAAAAGATCACCTTGGTATTTCGATTGATAATCTGATTCAATTACCCTTAACATTTAGGAATGTGCTCTGCAACTTTATAAATAGAATTTTGAAGAATGGGAAATTACCAATCGATATATTAACGATAGTAGCAAAGCCGTTGCCAAAAGTTAGTAAGCCAACGTGCGCCAGTGATTATAGATTAATCTCTATTATCCCTTCGTTTTTGAAGATAATAGAACGATTGAAACTAGATCATTTAGAACGTATGTTACCGGCTGATTTTTACCTATTTCAACATGGCTTTACGAAAGGTAGATCGACAACTACTAATATGCTTTCCATGTGGAAACATGTAATCACATTAGACGAGAATAAGTTAGATGCATTAATTGTATTTATAGATATCTCAAAAGCTTTTGACTCTATATCTTTTGATGCTATTTTGAATGCGATTAGTTTGTTGAATATTGATCCGAATATTTTTAGATTACTTAAATACTATCTATATAATCGACGAATGAGTATTCAAGTAAACGATTTGATATCAAAATCGAAACGAGTAACGAGTGGAGTTCCACAGGGATCAAGCTTGGGGCCAATTTTATTTAAAATTGTATTTGCAAATTTGGAAACTAAGATCCTTAACGGTCGAGTTTGCAAATTCGCTGATGATTTAAAAATAATCTTCCCAATTGATCCAAAGAATGTCGAATTCTCCAAAAATAATGTGACATTAGATTTGTATGATTTGAGTAAATATTTGATCACACTAGGGCTGAGAATAAACAATAAAAAGACGAAAGCTTTAAAAATAGGGAACAGAACAAACTTTAATTATGTTTATTTTCATGATGCTGTTATTAATGATGTGTTTGAGATTAAACTTATGCAAGAAATTAAGGATTTAGGCATAACTATTCAATGTACAGCTTCTGCTGAGAGACATATTGAAAGTATAGTAGGCAGTGCCAAGAAAAGATGGGCACTAATAAATCGAAATATCTTATCAAATGATATAAAACTTCAAATGTATATAATATGGATTAGACCGGTACTAGAATATGCTGTCGCTACTTGGAATCCATTAAAAAAGGGTTTGTCTAATAAGATAGAAGCTGTACAAAGAAAGGTTGTGAAACATATTAGTCCTATTTCTTGCACTATATACGCCTCTAGATTACAGTTTGTGTCATTGCAATCACTGTGGTTTCGGAGGATGTGTTATTGTATAAAAGTTTTCCATTTGAACCAGTGGACTGGTGCCTATATGACTCCGATAAGAAAGAGTCATGAAGTTGGAACTAGATCTGGACATTTGGCAATATCTCCTCCTTTGGTGGGGAATGTAGCGAGCAAGTTATTCTCTTTCTCGAAAATCTACAAAATTTATAACCAATTGCCGAAGGGGCTTAGAGAAATGCCTCCATCTAAGATGTCTTTTAAAACTTTATCTACTGAACTTGAAAAAGTCTGCAATCCTGCTGATATTTTTTATTTTTTTGATTATGATAATACTTTCTCATGGTTGAATAAAAGACAAGGATAATTATTATCGGAAACAGATTTTCTTGAGATTTTATTTCCAAGTTTTGTATTATTATAATTGAAATGTTATGCACTATTTCTTCAAATTAGTTAACATTACATACAATCAATTGCTAGTCATGGTTCTCAATTTTTGCATAATGTTACACTCGAATTATACCTTAATTGTTCCTAATTTGATAATGTATATATTATTCTTTTCAGTCGAACTTTCTGATATTGATATATTGTATTGTACAACTAGTTAGATATACCTATCTACATGCTATTAATTGCACATTTATTGTGATGTGATAATTTTTTTTATATATTGTACAATTTCCAATTTTATTATTTGATGGAATATGTGTGGTTTGAATCCAAATAAAGATATTCTATTCTAAAAAACACATATAGTAGGCTTATGAAGAATAAACGAATAAGCTGAAGCCTCATATCCTAATTTAACATATACTCACATTAAAAATTATAAATGGGCCATGCAATCCATCTAATTTAAGCACCAAATGGACCAATCCAACATCTCTGTCGGCTGGCGAATACTCTTAGAAAATTTATTGGCATATTTTCACAATAAAATTCTAAGGTCTCAACACACACACTGGTTGAAAGGAACCAAATATAATCTAATGATTTATAAACCGAAGATCTAATACCAATAAATAAATTTCGGGCGAGCACTATAGTACTGGATAAGATAATTTTCAAAGTCATTGACTGTTTTTTCAATCTCAAGTTATCTATAATCATGGATTTATCTGAAATTAATAATCTGCTGCATACATTATTGTGCTACAATATCAAATATATAATATTCAATCTGTATAATGCTAACATTGTAATATAATGTAAACACAATGGTAGTCCTCATTAAATAACTCACGCTCGACGGAATAAAATATCTACTAATTATCGAGTTTCACGGGGTTCCAAATTAGGTCAAATCTTCTTTAACATTTTTTATCTCATAAAAAAACAAAAAATACAAATATGCGAAAGGAACCAATCAGCCCATTAAAAAAGCCACAAGCATTACAATATATTAATAGCGATTGCTAACTCTAATATCTATTACTTAAGATCAATAAAACTAAGGCGGTCTATTTAAAATTGGGTAGAATTGTATTACTCACAGACTACAATATATAACTACGAGAAATAATTCTTCAAAAAGACATCATGAAATATATAAGAATAAATCATACAAATAAATGATTTTAGAACAGCTTAAAACTTCGACCATACCAAAAATCAAGAATTTGATTAACCTAATACTGAAGTAAACAAGACAAACCAATTCAGGCACATTCGTTTTAAGATATGTATTAGCACTATTTTCAAATACACAACATTTATTTGAAACTATGTGACAAACCGAAATCACCCAAGGCTTAAAGTGCACACACATAAACTCGCCTTAATAAGTAAATCTAACCCAGGCTAATCCGTATCCGCTATCGCTTAGAAAAACTTAAATTAATTAAAAATTATTGTTAAATTATGCGAAAAACTCAGACCTTCATATAATTAATTTGCATTTAAGTTGCAAAATCAGATAAACAAATGTAAAAGATTCCAAAATTTAACTAGGTTTCAACAACTTATTTAACAACAGGTTTTTACCATCAAAATCTGTCACATCATAAAACCGATTAGTGAATGAAAACTCAACCACCACTCGGATACTTTCAAAATGTCGTCTCCCAAGCCATAAAAAATATTGCATTTCCTGAACTGGACATCATCTTATGTGTGTGAGTGTTGTCGAGAATAGATGGCAGTGTAACACCGTCATCACCCGTCATCGTGCGGCTGTCTTTGAGCATTTTGATCTCGAGAGGGTGTTTTTCTGTGATATGTGTCTAAGAATTTAGAATAGAATAGAATAGAATAGAATATCTTTATTTGGATTCAAACCACACATATTCCATCAAATAATAAAATTGGAAAATTGTACAATATATATTAAAATAATTATCACATCACAATAATTGTGCAATTAATCTCATGTAGATAGGTATATCTCACTAGTTGTACAATACAATATATCAATATCAGAAAGTTCGACTGAAAAGAATAATATATACATCATCAAATTAGGAACAATTAAGGTATAATTCGAGTGTAACATTATGCAAAAATTGAGAACCATGACTAGCAATTGATTGTATGTAATGTTAACTAATTTGAAGATATAGTGCATAACATTTCAATTATAATAATACAAAACTTGGAAATAAAAATCTCAATAAAATCTGTTTCCGATAACAATTATCCTTGTCTTTTATTCAACCATGAGAAAGTATTATCATAATCAAAAAAATAAAAGATATCAGCAGGATTGCAGACTTTTTCAAGTTCAGTAGATAAAGTTTTAATAGACATCTTAGATGGAGGCATTTCTCTAAGCCCCTTCGGCAATTGGTTATAAATTTTGTAGATTTTCGAGAAAGAGAATAACTTGCTCGCTACATTCCCCACAAAAGGAGGAGATATTGCCATATGTCCAGATCTAGTTCCAATTTCATGACTCTTTCTTATCGGAGTCATATAGGCACCAGTCCACTGGTTCAGATGGAAAACTTTTATACAATAACACATCCTCCGAAACCACAGAGATTGCAATGACGCAAACTGTAATCTAGAGGCGTATATAGTGCAAGAAATAGGACTAATATGTTTCACAACTTTTCTTTGTACAGCTTCTATCTTATTAGACAAACCCTTTTTTAATGGATTCCAGGTAGCGACAGCATATTCTAGTACCGGTCTAATCCATATTATATACATTTGAAGTTTTATATCATTTGATAAAATATTTCGATTTATTAGTGCCCATCTTTTCTTGGCACTGCCTACTATACTTTCAATATGTCTCTCAGCAGAAGCTGTACATTGAATAGTTATGCCTAAATCCTTAATTTCTTGCATAAGTTTAATCTCAAACACATCATTAATAACAGCATCATGAAAATAAACATAATGAAAGTTTGTTCTGTTCCCTATTTTTAAAGCTTTCGTCTTTTTATTGTTTATTCTCAGCCCTAGTGTAAACAAATATTTACTCAAATCATACAAATCTAAAGTCACATTATTTTTGGAGAATTCGACATTCTTTGGATCAATTGGGAAGATTATTTTTAAATCATCAGCGAATTTGCAAACTCGACCGTTAAGGATCTTAGTTTCCAAATTTGCTAATACAATTTTAAATAAAATTGGCCCCAAGCTTGATCCCTGTGGAACTCCACTCGTTACTCGTTTTGATTTTGATATCAAATCGTTTACTTGAATACTCATTCTTCGATTATATAGATAGTATTTAAGTAATCTAAAAATATTCGGTTCAATATTCAACAAACTAATCGCATTCAAAATAGCATCAAAAGATATAGAGTCAAAAGCTTTTGAGATATCTATAAATACAATTAATGCATCTAACTTATTCTCGTCTAATGTGATTACATGTTTCCACATGGAAAGCATATTAGTAGTTGTCGATCTACCTTTCGTAAAGCCATGTTGACATAAGTCAAAATCAGCCGGTAACATACGTTCTAAATGATCTAGTATCAATCGTTCTATTATCTTCAAAAACGAAGGGATAATAGAGATTAATCTATAATCACTGGCGCACGTTGGCTTACTAACTTTTGGCAACGGCTTAGCTACAATCGTTAATATATCGATTGGTAATTTCCCATCATTCAAAATTCTATTTATAAAGTTGCAGAGTGCATTCCTAAATGTTAAGGGTAATTGAATTAGATTATCAATCGAAATACCAAGGTGATCTTTTTGTTTTTTTGATTTGATTTTTAACATCAATTTTATCAATTCATCACTGTCAATAACAAGTCCTGGTTCCTGGCCTCCCAAAGGATCTGATAGTTCTATAAAAGTTCTCTCATTCTGTGGATTGCATATCAAATTGACAAATACTTCCTCCAATTCACAGAGAAATCCAGACTCAGTTTTATCCACAGGTAGTATAAGCTTTAACTTTTCCTTGTATTTACTGTAATCTGTGAGGAGTTTAAATCCTAATCGAGGATTACTCTTCATTTTGGCCAAAATAATTCGTTCTGATCTTTGACGAATTATTAGCAGTGATGAATTAATTTCGTTATCAATGGAATCTAACCTCATTTGTTTAATTCTATTAATAAGACTACACTTTATTATATTATCTCGTTTAATTCTTAGTTTACACAATTTCCTATTAATCCGTTTCGGTATAATGTCCGTAAACGTAGATGCCTGAAATAAAACAGATAATAACGATGAAACAGAAGAAACAAATTCATCAGTATTCAAGAAACAAAAACTCTCATAATCAATCAGTATGCTTAATTCTCTAAAGAAATTCCAGTTTATTCTGGAACAGTGCACGTGTGCATTTTCATAACTTAGTTTCTGTGTTATGCCACTCAAGAATTTCCATTGTAAAATAATTTGTTTATGGTCCAATTCTTTGAAATAATTGACAACTTCATAACTGTGCGATTTCACCATTTCAATTTCTAAATATACATGATCTAAGCATTGCGAACCTCTAGTTGATTCATTTATAATCTGCTTGAGATCATGGTTAGAAAAAAAATTGGATAATTCACAGTCCTGTAACTTATTAAAGTCACCTACCACTACATTATAGCCATGGCAGTCAAAGATAGATTGAAAAGAATTGGTAAATGTTTGATCATCAAATAAAGTAGCATACGGCGGTCTGTAAACCGCTGTTAAGATCAGATTATCAAATTCCTTCGTGGCATTCATTCGAAGTGCTTAAAGTTAGTTCTCTAAATCTCGATGCTCATTAATTCTTTGCTGGCTTTGAGGTCGACAAAACAGGGCACCATTTATGTAGGGGTATTTTTGCGGGGTTGCTATCTACCTACATAGAACTGGTAGCTGCTGTTGAGATCCGTGCTTATGATCAATCCCCGGCCTTTTCCCGATGGGTGATGTGAGAAGGCTAATTCGAATGATCACATATGTATTGTACACAATTTTGCATGGAAACGTCATAGTTTGTCCAAATAGACCGTGCTCTAGTCGGCAACAGAACGAAATACTGTTAACAAAATTGAATGCCTTATACACAAGTCACAGTTTAACAAAATTGTCCGTGCTCTAGACGGCAGCAAAACGATATACTGTCAACGCAAGTAATAAACCA
>JAQBSW010005768.1:0-54523 GCA_029291075.1 Eudiplozoon nipponicum | reverse complement strand
TCTCCCTATAGAATTGTGTTTTCAAGATGGCCGAAGAAAATCTCCACTAACACTGGCTACAGAGAGTTTCCCGTTGCCACACATTAAGCATGTTTCTGAATGCCTTATTTAAAACGAAAATTTATATCTTTCGTGAACAATAAAATAAAATTTCGTAAAGTATGACCTGGAAACGGAGATGATTATTTTTTGGTTTTGTTGTAGAAGTACAAGTATCTGCAACTCTAGCACAGCCTACGATAAAACATACACCACAGAGGAACACAAGATGGGCAAATAGAATTAGAAATCAATATAAAATGATCTAGGTGTTCATGAACAACAATTATCACAAGTCATAATTAAATATCGAATTATTACTTATTTAGTTGCTAATCATTATTCGAGTAGTTATACAAAGCACGAATAGTCCTGTTTAATCAGTGAAAAACAAAACCATTTTTATATTTAATTAATAATTAGATAGTAAGTAATAAAAAGTAAGAATAATTATAATTGTAACAACGCAGTTAAACAACGCTGTCTGTCATATTTAAATAGTGCTAGAATTTAGATTCGTCCTATTTAGTTTAATAATTGTATAAGTAATTAATAAATCAAATATTAGTTATGGACTTGTAGTTAATATTAAATATCATACCAAATATGCTTAAGGCAATATTAAATTAGCCAATAGGAATTAAGTATTTATATAATTAGATAACTGTATTAGCCTGTCAGAAATAGAAATATTAGACGTTAATCTGTTATTATAATGGAATGTCCCGTAAACAAGGACTCATGCGTTTGTATACACATTCTCTTAAATTCTCAACTTGAGAAACTATAGGGGTAATCAGCCATAAACTCGCACTGTTTTATTGAAAAGTTAGCCAAACTCTGATTGCATAGGAGTCGCCCCAATGATGAGAATATTTATTTAAAGAACAATGGAATCAGACTCTCTGCACTGATCTAAGGGGATAACAATTTCGACCACCTCCTAAAGCGTACTCGAGGCGATCCACTAGCAACGGCAAGTCTTGGAGTTAGAAAGGTTTGAAGATGCAGTAGACTGTCAGCAGTTATCATCAGACGATTCAATGATGCGCGTTCGCTAATCGGTCAGTCGGCAAAAGTTTGCTTAGAACTTCAAACGCGCTTCTTCTCTGACGAAACCAAACAGTGCGCATTGCACCACTTACGGTCAAAACCACAGGCCGTGTACAACGAGATCTGTTAGTTCGCTTCGTCTCAAGAGGAGATGCCAATTGAAACGGCCGCTAATGCAGAAATATCAATCGCAAAATTGGTCCACCCTTTGCTTGAAATACCATTAGCTAAGTCTTGACTTTGTTGACGACGCAATCACAACTCTTCGGCTCCATTCTAGGCACAACCCAGGACTGATCTAATCAGGTTTATAATAACAGTCTTACTGATATAAGACACTAAACTAAGAAAGGTGTAAAAGTCGATCTTGAATCCATTTTGACCAGAAAGGCTGAAGAAATAGAGGAATCGTTTGTAGTAAGAAGAAGCAGACGTTTTCTCAAACCTCGTCTCGTAATAGAGCCGAGAAAATTAGAAAATAGCTAAACAATACGAGATTGTATCATTAATCCGGTACTTGCTAAAATGTCGTCCGGATACGTTGGCTGGAAACTTCAAATATAAATTTTCTTGCGCACACGCATTAGTCCCGATCTCCGAAATTATGTCTTTATTAACAGCGTGGAATGATAATTTTGAACAGCATTCAGAGTTAGAAATACGCAGTTAAATTCCCTTTAAAACATCGCAAACATGCAGGCTCCTATTATCCGCTTCTGACCCCATTTAAGGACGGTGGCGACATAATTTTCAGAACATTGACTAGGCTTCTTCGTATTATATGGATAGAGCAGATCGTCGGTTGCATGGCGCGAGTCGGTTATCACTCCTATTTTTAAAAATAGTGATTGGAATTTATGTGGTAAACATCGTGATCTAGATTACTCGCTTAGATCATTTTACGCCATCTCAGCGCCTTCAGTGAATCACCAAGAAACAAGAACAATTTGGATTAGGGCTAGGACGAGGTTACACAAGTGTTTTTACCTTAAATCAAGTATTTGAACAGAAAAATGTATATCGTCGTCCTACAATATCCGTGGAACGTAATGTTCTATCTGATAATCATTAAAAAAGTGATATGACCACTAAATGTGGAAAAATTATGCTTGCTCTCTACACAAACACTTGTGGTCGCGTTAGAGTCTACTCTTAATTATCAGACTAATTTGTTAAAAGCAATGGTTTCCGCCAATAATGTCGACATTCCCTAATTCTATTAAATTTTCAATAGATGTCAATATGAATTATACTTTTCCATACATTCCGGATGCTGGTGTCGAAGTTCTTTCTGGAGGTAGATTAGTCGATCTGAACTATGCAGATGATATTGTACTATCATTCGATAACGGAGAATCTGAACAGACAACATTGAATAGATCAGCAATCGTCGTTCCGTCACTCGGAATGAAATTAGCAGGATCGCTCATCACCTACTTCAACTTTGTGGATTCCAGATGTGGATTTGGACGTAATTGAAAGATTCACATCTATTGTTAGCAGTATCTAAAACTTAGTTTATATGTCCAACGAGATTAATAAGAGAATCTCGAAAGGTAGCATAGCTTTTATTAACTTCCGCAATTTATGGAAAAAATTTAGTATCTCACTCTGCCTGAAATACCGTGTGTACCATGCACGTTTATTAACATTTTTATCATACGCTAGTCAAACTCTGTTCTTTAAAGTCGAAGACTTTAGATGCGTACATGCATTCGACCACCTTTGTCTAGGTTTCCAACAAAAAATAAATAACGATGACATCTGTATGCGTATTCTATGTTGTGGCTAACATGTTCTCCTCGTTAGACAAGCGAATAAGGCTCCACTAACTGCCCTGGTTCGGTCACGTTTTACGTATGTCTTCAATTCGATTACCCAGTACAGCATTATTCTCTTAGCTAGCGCCAGATTGGCGTAGGAAACAACGTGGTCAGATCTTGAAAAATGTAGATCACAAACAATTCGATTATATAGGATGCATTCGCCAACCAGGATGGGATTCACGTGCGCATAGGTTTTGGGTAGGGACCTCGCACGATATGGCATCGAACCGAGCTCAGTGGCGATTATACTGCAGACTTCCCATAGAATCACCTTAACTATCATTTCTCATTATAGAAGAGTTAAATTCGAGATATGGTCCTTTTTAGGAAGCTATACATTGAAAACCTCAAAGAGGCAGTATTGCCGAAGTCGACATTTTAGAAAGCGGACTTGGCTCTAATGAAGTGTGCAGGTATATACGTTATTGAATTCCTGTTTTACCTAAGTAGCTGTCTTACTGCTCTCATAAATCACACTCCGTTAACAATTTGTGAGATTTTTGCATACTTCTGTTGATATGAATGTATTCCACAGTGAAAGTATGGATCAAACAGTCCAATATGAAATCCTTTTTGTAGGTCAGTGTGGAAAATTGAACCGATCTAGGCTTTTGTGCAACAGCCTAATAAATTAAACCGTCATCAACTTTAATTTTAATTTAATTTGTTACCCTCCGTTAAACTTCGCTTATTTCGTCTGAAGTACCTTCCGGGCGCGCGAATGTTTTTTCACATTTAAAGCGTCCCCTCTGACTATTGGATGTACTCTGATTTATCTAAAATTAAAACGCCTAAGCGTGTGTCGTATCGAAGTAGTATTCATACCGATTTTCTTAAGCACATTGAAATGTTTTTCATTAATGAATTGTGTTTTACATATTGAATTTCTTGGGGTCTGACCAACGAAATTAGTATTAAAAAAGTTTTTAAACTCAATGCCCGTCGGTTACAAATCGCTGGTTGCTTCCAAATAACAATTATATTTCTAACTCAAGATCATTATTATGCGTTTCATAAAAATTAATTTCATATTTTGACTGATTGCTTCTTGTGATTCATTAAAGGCAAATTTGCAACATCACTCTATTTCAAATCAAATAAAGTTGCTGTCTTTTAGTCTTTTTTATGTTCTCCGGTGTTCTATTGTCATTTTTCAAAATTTCTGGCAGAAATTTGCGAAATCACGTTCTTACATAAGAAAACTGAACTCATCCCATATAACAGACAAACATTCAATTATTGCAGGCAACGGCACCATATTTTTTGTCAATTCTGGAAATCGCGAACCTCATAAGATATTTATCATTAACCCGTAGTAACGACTTTGGTAAACTGCGCCGAAAATCTCCTGAAAATGCGTAAGTGTTTAATACATTGCCGATAATAGTCTTTTCACAATGAAACTGTTTACGCTTTGCATTTACCGTCATTATTTCGTCTAGTTTGTTGAAGTAATATTTTGGAACGGAAGCATTTATAAAACTCATAAGGTAACTATAGTAGTGCAGCTAAACAGCGAAAACTGACTGATTGCACCATCATTATGATAGTGAATATGG
The DNA here is from genome assembly GCA_029291075.1 of Eudiplozoon nipponicum. NCBI lineage: Eukaryota > Metazoa > Platyhelminthes > Monogenea > Mazocraeidea > Diplozoidae > Eudiplozoon > Eudiplozoon nipponicum. The sequence continues at coordinate 50,046 of JAQBSW010005768.1, read as the reverse complement.
ATCGCACTGACGACCTGGTGAACCCCCATTATTATCATCATCACCATCATCGTTCTGTATTAGTTGGGATATGGTATGGAACAAAAGGCTCTTCGCAGCAGCGTTAAGAGTATGAAGTTAATAGCGCAGGAGAATAGTTAAGCAGAAACTATGTTTCATTGAGCGTCTTCTATTTCAATTTTATGAACTAATATGTATATATTTTGTTTACTTTTCTGTGAAATACTCTTTCTATGTAACAAACTTAATTCCAATAAATAAAATTAGACCACTCATATAGGTTAATGGCGTAGGAAGGTAAATACATTATTAACTCTAGGTTTTCCATTTGAGCTTTCTTGATAAGTATGTACATATTTTGTTTACTTTTACATGAACCATACCTACTATATATAAAAATAATACATGAATTAAGCCAGACACGGCTGGCGGTAGTTTTGTTATGCTGTTCAACGACTGGTTAAATACAATGGGATTGGTGTTTACTTCAAGCTCGCAAAGTTGATTTAAAGAATTGTTACCACTACACGCGCAATCAATAATTATTTAATTGTATTGTCTATATATATTTGTGTGGCAAAAACTACAAACATCTCATTTTTGTGACTGCATGGAAATTGCGCAGCCGACATTTCCAGTCACGTACAATGTATGTAAGACTACTAGAAGTGAGGGCCGTACATCTGATTTTGCTTTCGATATATATGCAATGCAGTTTGATCCTCGCTAGTCAGGTTGTCGTCGTACTCTGATAATGTTCATGGAAGGTAGAAACGCGTCAGTGCGTTGTGGCTGGCGATAGTTTTGTTATGTTGTTCGACTACTGGTTAAATACAATGGGATTGGTGTTTACTTCAAGCTCGCAAACTTGATTTAAAGAAATTCTTTAATTGGTTTTGGTATGAATCTAGACAGTAATATCCGATGAACAAACGGGAGAGGTTTCAATAAAACGTTGCGCATCAGCAGTATTGTATTCACCATTTGATTTGACGTGGGCATTTAAATGGTAGTGTTCATTCACCTGGATAATAGAATACAAAAACATGCCTATATATATTGAAAGGCCAAATAAAATAGAAAAATGTAAACGTGGAGAAAGTGAGAAATAAAAGAACAACCAATTAAATTCGTGCATCATCACCATTTCGAGCTCAATACCTGAACATGCTTCTTCTGCTTTCATAAACCCTGCTGCATTAAGTTTATTCATAAAGCTTCTAGGTTGTTAACTAGGTTTGTTTTGTGAGATATTGGCACACTACTGTTGTAATTTATGTATTCCATTGTGAAAGTAGATTTTCTATGAAATGCCTGTGAGCTATATTTCCAAGAAGTAAATTTGTTATCTTTCTCTAACGATGTTTCGATCGTCTTCATTGGCTTGTTTCATGATGTCGGTTGTGATGAAGCCGATCCAGACATCCAATTCACTCGAAATATAGAAATACAGCAATTTTCTCTTCCTGGGCAACCAACTCACGCAAGAAGATAGCGATTTGATTTCGACATTAAAAAAATCTACTCTCACTTGGGCAATACAATCAGTTTTTTTACTGCGGCTGACTCCTTTTGGAGGATAAGCCGGCTCCAATTTCATGGAGTTTCTTGGGAATTTGGTACAAGTGGTGTCCCCTCACCACTCGGCTTTTTGATCGAGGACGCACCTCTAGCCTTTGCACATCCAAGCGCAGTCTGCAAGGCAGCAGTAAGTTGCATGGTTGCCGGTGGCTGTTGAGAGCTCATTCGCCATTCGGAAGTACGGGGTACTGTCCAGGAGTCCATGTAATCCTGTGGCTGTTGAACCCTTTTGTGGCGGGGAACACACGCCGAGTCATGGTGCCGTCGTCGGGCTCATGTGGTATTTTATAGGAGATCCGATTGCCGGTCGGAAATCCACCACGCCCTGGTGACACCACCGCCATAGCCCCGTTAGCCCATGAACGATCGGCCATCGAGACATGGTTGACACCGTCGTACCACGTTGAGGAGGGGATGGACTTTACGACGACTTTACGAGTACAACATTAGTGAGCCAAAATCAGCCCAGCAGATCGAATCAGGAAGATGTTTCGAACACAAGATCAAGGAATAGCTAGGCTACCTGTGGAACCTTTTGATAATGAAAAACTTGCAACGAAATTCACAGATGTTAACATCAGTATATGTCCGATTCATACTAGAGAGGATACCATAAAAGATGTTTTCCTAAAATTGCCATTTAGAGGCTAAAAACAGGCTTAATAATTGAATGACGGTTAAATTGATTTACTAAGACGAATTGCCCTATTGTAAAAGTTAACACCACATTCATCATCATCATCATCATCATCGTCATCAACAACAACAACGATATTCTCATAATCGGCAGCATCACAAAAAGCAATACTAAAGCCGTTAGTATATGATGCATCACTGCCATATGACACTCAAAGAAACTAAAATAATTTTTAAAAATGAAAAATTGTTTTAGAAGTTATAAAAGTGTTACTTATGACGGGAATCTAATTAATATGAATATATTTACTTAGATAAGATACAGAAGTGAGGCAAACTGAACCTCTACCCAACACAATTATGGCCAAGTCAGCTTTAAGGCAAAGCAATATCGGCAATACAACTTCCAATCAGTTTTCAATGTTGCGCATCAAAAACAAAATCACATTCAGCTCACAGATTATCATGAGGTTGAACGCCATGTAACAATTGTCAATTATTTCCAAATCATTGAAAGTTTGCAAAATTTTATGTATGTGGGGTAGAATAAACATACTGAACGTAGGAAAAAGCAAATGATCAACAGAACCAAGCAACATTTACCGCGAACATTAATACCATTAAATGCCTTGCACTGTCAGGAAAATCAGCTATTTCCCAGCGTATATTTGAAATGGGGCACCAACCAATTTAACAATTTTTTTAGTTCTACACAAGCAGTCCTAAAATTTATTACAAATACATGAAGCCCTTTATATAAAACAACAGACAACTGACCTAAATATCCAAACATTCTACCAACGTGATATTCTAATCTACGTGGCTACCAATCGCAAGAACCAAAAAAAGTTTGCTAGCCTCCAGGCAAGCCTTAAAAACCATTGGAACAGCGTCAACAAACATTCTATCTGACTTGCAACAAATTGAAGCAAAACCGGCCGCACAAACGCATCTCTATCATCGTTAACAGAGATTGCACGACGACATAAGCGATCAAGATTGCATTCCGCACAACCTGCTCTCTAACCAAGGGAACACGAAAAACAACATACCCAATCCATCAATACCAGAATAACCAATCTCAATCCTCACTCCGTAAAATAATATAAATGACACTTTTTTTAAATGTGTTTTCGGAGTGCCAGTTTCATATTTTCCAATGCCGCGTTTTGCGTTCGCGGGTAGTAGCTTTGCACGGACAGTTTCACAAAGATCCGATTGATCACAATTTCCAATTTTGTTTTGTCTTCAATCGGGCTGAGTTTGTATTCGTCCCAATGGAAATGCGGTTCTATCACATCTTTGTTTACTGGCTGTGGTTCTATCACATCTTTGTTTACTGGCTGTGGTTCTATCACATCTTTGTTTAACAAAGATGTGATAGAAACTCATTTCCATTGGGACGAATACAAACTCAGCCCGATGGAAGACAAAACAAAATTGGAAATTGTGATCAATCGGATCTTTGTGAAACTGTCCGTGCAAAGCTACTACCCGCGTACGCAAAACGCGGCACTAGAAAAAATGACACTTTACCGCAAACAGGCTCACGTGCATACGCACATTCAAATCAACACAATATAAAAATTAAAACTGAAGATCAGACTAGTTGCAACACATATCATCAAACGAAAACCCAGAATGTACAATAATGTGAGATTTTAATATTTAGACGAGTACAACAACATAGTACTATATTTAAAGCCTCTTCAATAAAAAAAATATACTGTTTGCATTCGAAGTCAATGGAAATTATAAAGAATATATATATATATATATATATATATATATATATATATATATATATACATATATATAATTTTACCTACAGATCACTAAGACTATATTTACTTAGCCAAATGAATGAATATCGTCATTGCAAATAGAGTTCATATTTCATGACGTCTTTGTTTCAAGGATAGGACAATTTTTTGATATCAGTGTTAATCTAATAACGCATGTAGTCCATGTTAGTTATGATTGCCAATGGACCCTGAATCACCAACACAATACTTAAAACGCTGTCACTTCAACGACAAGGGGACTGAAATGAAAGTTTGAGCCGAAGTTCCGACTAGCTAAACAGTTTAAGTATAAACAGGAGTCTACCAGTGTATACTACAAAAGTATATAATTGCCACTAAATAACGCTTGCGGATGAGATAAGTTTCAAGCCAATCTTATTTAATCAGTCGCAAAAATATATTAAATGCAAAAAATCGTGCGTGCTGACGCATTTCAACGTGTTTCGGTCATCATCATAGTAGGACTGCAAAATCAGTAACGTTTTACTACGCAATAAATATATACAGTGCAGGTTGATCTCGTTAATCTGCTTGCCGTCGTGCTTTGTTGATCATGGAAGGGAGAAACACACCAGTACGTGTGACAGACTGTGATTTTACTATTTTATGCAACTTTTTAGAAACAATGGGATTGGTGTTTGCCTCAAGCTCCTAAACCTGATTTAAAGAGTTATTATCACTTCCCGCGCAATCAATGGCTGCCAATAGTATAATTGAAATACATGTAGCGAAAGATGCATAAATGTTATGCTTGAGACAGCATAGAAATTTTTCAGCCATATTTCCTGACTAAAAAGAATGAGCCACATAAATAAATCTACGCACCTCATATATGCATTGCAGCATATTCCTTGTTAGTCTTTTCACCGCGATGCTCCGGTGACAATCACGGAACGTCGAAACGTATCATTAAATGCAGCCGCCAGCAGTTTGGCTATGTTGAGTAATTGATTAACTCAAAATGAGATTTTTGTTTATCTCAAGTCCGCAAGTTTTATTTTAAGAATTTTTATCACCACTCACGCAACTAATAATTGTTTTAACGCTATATCATGCTTCCCGAGGCAACACACTTTATTATTTTCATTTTATAAGGCGAATAGCAGAGTTCGTCCTTTATCTGTATATATGCTGTATCGACCTGCATCGTAATAATAGTATTTTTCAAGACAATTTATTTCTCTATTCAGAATACCAAAACTGAATAAACCTTTACCAGTTTTCGGTTTGTTTACCAGATAATTGATTGACCAAGTCAACCAAATTTACAAGGCCGCATTTGATAGAAAAAGAATCAAAAGCGTAGTCTTAAAACAAATCATCACTGAAATATCAATTCTATCTTATAAAACAAAATACAATCCAGTAAATACGACCACAAAAGGCTCCAACCAATGGAATAATGCATAATATTTAGAAAACATACGCATCGATTGCAGAAGGGAAAACACAAATGTGTGAAGTTCTGTTAGGCATTCTACAGAGTTTCCCGCATTTATTGGCAAGTTTATGCTTGCGTTCAAACTGGTAAAGTATAAGAAATAATAACATTCACCATCACATGTGGATAATTCGGCCATTTTCGTTATTGTTGTGTATATACTTTTGAAAAAAAGTACAAAAAATTAGGCAACTGTACACACGTGATATTGGCATAAGTATGTTAATGAAATAATTTCAAATGGCGTATTTAGCATTTATTTCGCCTCGACTGTTGTTGAGTCAGTTTATAAAAAGAAGTAGAATTAAAATGATCGTCATAACATAAAGAATAATAATTTATTCACGTTTCACTTACGATAAAATTCATAGGGACAAATGATATACTAAACACACATTCACAATTTCTAGATTTGTCCATGCTCCCCTCTAAATACAAAAAAATACAGTTAAACGCCTCTTAGACAAGAAAGCAGACCTAATATATGGAGAGAGAGAGAGGGTAGAAGTAGAGGTAGAGTTAGATAAAGTAACCAATCTTCAAATTTCAGTGTACGTAAATTTTCCTGGATTAAGCCATTAAAGGTAGAAGAAAAAGAAAAAAACGATATAAAGAAAGGGCAGAAAGAAGAAAGAGAAAGTAGACGATAAATCTGTCCATTATTTATTGAAAGATTGCCCGGGGCGAGCGTCACGTTTTGATTCTCCGCGATTTCCATTCGTGTGTAGTCGCTTTGCACTAGCAGGAGGAAAGGTATGAATCATCTCTTAGCCACCACGAAGACAAACTCGATGTGTACTTGGAACTTGGGGTCAATTGGATCTTTACGAACCTGATAGAGCAAATCGACTGCCCACCAATGAAAATAGTTGAGAATCAAAATCTCTCCATTAAACGATATCTGAATTCTTGTGTAATAGAGGCTCTGGCCTTATTAACTACTGAAAGCCCCATAGATGCGAATTCTGTATCAGTCTTAGTGTGTCTAAAGTAATCTGATGGATTAATCTTTCCTTCTACATCTCATGTTTATACCTGCAACTGCCTATTTCATGCTATTAGTGTCCTCATACTTGAGATTAGCCTCCCTGTTATCTCAAATATACATGAATATTTAACCAAGTAATAGGCAAAGGACAGTGTACTTTTTACGCAACACTTCACATGGAATGTTTGACCTGAAAAGAGATTTGACACGAAAAGAAGAATAATTAAATTGTCTTTTCCTGGACGATCCCAATATGTACAAAAGAAGACAGAAAATCGTTGTTGCAAAGCAGATTATTGGCTTACCAAAACAAATCAATGATTAGAGCTGATGCTGATTGTACTCCTTCACAATGGCTAACAAAATAAATTTCTTTCAAACAAAAGCAATAAATTCATCAAATCAGACATCATTTTTCTATGTTGCACGACGGTTGGACAGGCGCACATATCAAGCTCGAAAACATGATTTAAGGCAATATTATATCTCCTCGCTCAATAATGGATTTTTTAATTGTATAAGTTATACAATTGTATAAACAATTGTTGCAAAAGCTGAAAGGAGATTAATGTTCGTGGCTCCACAGAAAGTGAGCAGCCAAAATTTACATACAAGTAAAACGTGTGTTAAACTACTAGAGGTGAGAGCCGCATATCTAATTTTTCTTCCTTATATATGTATCGGGGTTCGATTCTCACCAGTCAGTTTGCCGTCACGCTCTGATAATGATCAGAGGAAGTCGAAACGTGTCAATACGTGTGACTGACAGTAGGTTATCTACATTTCGCGACCGATTGCATACATTAGAATTGGTATTTATACCAAATTCACGAACTTAATTTAAAGAACCGTAGTCATTACCCGTGCAATCAATGATTGTTTAAATGTAATTAATTTGGACTGATTTCTTTCAATTTTCTTAACGAGTTAAAGATCTTAAAAGGAAGTTTCGGCATTATTTACTCTCTTCTCACACCTTTAAGAATCTTCTCACATGCACTCTTCCCCAAATTTACCTCATATCAAAAGGAATATTAAAAACCACGCTGATAGCTATTTCAAGGTTGAAGTGCTACTGAGTGGCATTACTCGATGGCTGCCCTGAGACTCGCCTCTGTGGTTTAAATTTAAAAAAGGCAAAATATAAACTAAGGTTTTCTAAAGGAATCTTATGCAACACAGGATTTCGAATTTCACAAGTTCTTAGTGCTCTTTCCGTTCTGAGAAAGCGCAAGCCCTTAGAATATGTATAATTTCTTCACTTTAACTTTACACTGTAGCTAGAAAGACTCTCTAACTATTCAGCAGTATCTTTCCTTAGCCGCAGACATTTGCAGACTGGCCCCTCAAAATCATCTCACGAAACGTATCAAAGAACTTTCCTATTTAGCTATGACATGATGTGTCGGATCATCAAATGAGAGAGAGAGTGCAAGGAGATCACACGCATTTGCAACGAAGCAAGCATGTTTTATTTCCTCTTCAAAAATTTTCATCCATTAGTCGCCTCTGAAACGCAAAACAGAGCAACCCATCGAATATGAGACTGAAGAAATTGGCGCGAAAAACTACTTTGCAGATCTCCACTTCATTTTTCTGGAAAAGAGAATTGCTCAATATGATCAATTTGATCCGCATGTAATGCCAGCAGCAGCTTAACAAATTACACTGGAAAAGCGACGCGCCATCACTTACTAAGTAACCGATTCTTTAGTTTTTTTCATGTATATATATATATATATGTGTGTGTGTGTGTGTGTGTGTAGATGGGAGGCACAAATGTGAATCCTGATCGTTAATTTCTAATTTAGATTTTGCATAGCAAAAAAATCGCGTGAGTGATATTTATCTTTCGTAACCAACAGAATTAAAGGTAAAAATAAGCGAATTCGTATCATGGATTAATTTGCATTAAGTAATTAAGCAAACTGCTTTCCTAATTTCGTGGATCTACCATGTGTTGGTGACATAGTTAGATGAGTTAGTAATGGTGATGCAGATTGGTACTTAGAAGTGTGTCTTCATTTTCTGGATGCAGGACGTACTGTCTAATGATGCTTGATGTCCACGAAATACTGAAGAACAATAAGCTTTAACACTTGCGCCATATCCATGCTTATCCGACAAAAGTGAGTGATGTATATTTGGTATTATTATTAGTGGCGGAATGAGAGCAACTGCGCCAGCTGTTGAGCATCTGGGCACATCAGCCTTAGTTGGAAGACTATCTAAGAGTGGGAATACAAACCATAGCCACTAGGAATGGGCGACATAGTGTACTATTATAGCCTCCATATAACAATGAATATTACGAACAATAATTAATCAGTACTTAATTAGCCGTAGCACAGGATAAAAAGGGTCGCCTTATCTGCTGAGACGTGCAGGATGGATAAGCGAAATCAAGCTACTGCAGACGCCTTCATCTCCGATTCTGCCTCCATTCTTTCTCTTTTCTCTTCTCAATCTAACTATGGCGCTCTATTAGATGCTATCAATGAGGTGGATGTTGATCATATCACTAAGCCCAATATAGGATTGCGAAAAATAAAAAAAATAGCTACAGTAAACTACCAATCAATAAAAACGGATTGTGATTTAACATCAGCGTATTAAATGTGCGAACATTGAAACAAACAGGATAACAAGACGCTTTTGCACGTACATCAGATAAATTAGAAATCTATATACGTTGCGTATCTCAAATAAGAATACAAGTTTCTACGAGCATTACAGAACTGTGTGCACCATCCTTATTTACGTATTATTGACTTGTACCTCTGGTTCAATGGTCACGACAACTGCGATTGGTATAAATATCGACTTTCAATATTAGCTCTTTGGAGATGACAAACCGAAAAACGGCGTCAGAATTTTCCGTAGCTCAAGAGCTGAAGCTTGTTTAACTAAAAAGATCTCTTTAAGCAGCCGACATTGTGCAGCACGCTAAAACACATCGATTAAAATCAATGCCAGAAACCTTAATCAACGTGGCCTTTTCGTTGCATTTGCATATGCTCCCATCGATTGCAGCAGAGACGACAGCAAGGAGGCATTTAACTCTTTAAAGCTCTTCATGCAGTAGAGCAAGTATTTCAGATATAATCTTGATTATGATTACATGAATGCTCAATTTGGGTGCTTAAGAAACGTGGAATTTCATTTAGGTGGAATTTAAAATAAGCTCGATGTGCAACGATAATTGTGAACGACTGGAGGGTAGCTGCGCGGGACATAGCTTATACCTAAGCAGCACAAACTTCAGACGTAGTGTAAGGCGTTGCGCTACATGACATCCTTCGGCCTCCGGACAACGGGGGACTCAAATAGATCATATAGCAATTAGTTATAGATGGCGTGGTTGCTTCTAGGATTATCGTTCGTTTTGAACACATGACAGATCGGACCACGCACTTACCCGTTGTAGATTTGTTTTTCAGAAAAATAAATTAGAATAAACATCAAATAGAGGTAAGACAACTCGAACAACCGCCTTTCCAACAACAATATGAAGATATGCTATAGTTCAAATTAACTGGTCTTGATGGCGAAAATTCTAATTTACTTTGGACGTAGGTAAGTTCCCCAATGCACAATGCAGGTATTACTGTATGTGGCATTTTAAACTCCTGTAGAAATAATCTGTAAAATCTACGGAGATTTTCGAAACTAGGTGCTAAATTCCAGCTAGGTCAGCCTATATTATTATACTTAGAGTCGTAAGACGCCAACCTAAGAGTAGTATAATAGTCGGTCTAGAATCGTTTTGTATCAGAAAATTCGAAAAGGCTAAAGAGGCGTTTGCATCATGTAATAGTCAATGTTTGTTCAAACTTATCCATGCAGCAGGTCCGAGCAAATTACAAGTTTGTGAAACTATAAATGATAGTGGCAACCATCGATTAACCGATAAAAAAGGTCGTCTTGATAGATGGGCTGAAAACTTGAAATGTCAATTTTCTTGGAAACCTGCGTCAGTACCAATCCCCGAAAATATGCCTGTATCAACAAAGTGGAATTTTAATCTCGAACATCAATCATAGTTCTTGGTTGGAAACTATGTGCGATATGACATTGAATCAAACTCAGCGGTGATCTTTTTGCGAATTTCTAGAAGATTCATCTTTGAACTCTTTTTCTTAGTTGGGCAGAGTTATCTGCGAGGTTTGGTGGTGTTTAGGACGTGATAATGTAAAACCCGCAAGGAAGCTGCATTCACAATGTTGCTTTGCCTTTAAATCTGGCTTGGTCATAGTGGTTTCGTATAGAGGATAAGTGTGCCTCACTTTTGGATTTTATCTAGGTAAATATACCCAGTAACAAGATCCTCTCTCATAAATCATCGTCCTTTATTAATTTGTGTACTTAAATCATTATTTTTAAAATTAGGATCACTTTTAAAAGTTTCCTTAGTTTTCCTATGGTTATATGGCGGTGAAACATAAGTTATTAATTACTGCGCAATATAATGATATATTCTGTCTAACAATAATGCATCAGGTCTTCTTAATACTGGAGTACTCTAGACATAAACACATGCGCCATAGCCCTGTTTATCTGTCAAGAGAGAATGATATCCACTTAGAATTGTGCATATGTCCGCTGTCGTAATTTTCTCAGATATTGTAACACGACGTCATATGTCAATTAATATCTGAGGTACATTAGATACGGTCGATATGTCGACATCCATTTCCGGCATCATCATCAGGAACGTGATTACGCAGTACACATTAAAACACAAGTTATAGCAAATGCGGTATTTTCGTCACAAACATATCTATTCATATTTATTTTTAAGCATTCATGGCCAAAGCTGTTAAATATAATCCCTGAAGATTAGAATAAGACCAAAAATAGAGCCTACAATAGCCATTTACCAACACGCACATAGGCAAACACACACACGCAAACACACACATTTGTATATATATATATATATATATATATATATATATATATATATATATATATATATATATATATATATCTATACTATATATATATATATATATATATACGCAATCGTGTATGATTGCATACTCGCACAAAATATTACAGAAATTCACTAATTGCTTTTTCTGCGTATATGGCCGGTGAAATGTATAAAATGGAGTAAAAAAATGTCCATGATCTTCAGAAACACATATTCACGCACAATTTCATATATACTTTTATTCTACTTAAAACCCAGATATATATATATATATATATATATATATAATATAAGCAAGTGTATGTTAAGTTATACGCATAATAATAATGCCGTAATTCTCCAATAATTAGACAAACAACTTTACCATTTCTCATGGCTCCATTCACAACGTGAAAAACTAATATACTCAAACGGTAATACAATGATAAATGCCGGTGCAAAAATCTGGTCATGATAACTGCGATTGGTAAAAATATTGACTTTCAATATTAGCTCTTTGGAAATGACTAACCGCATTCCAATTTACTTACATATAATTATACATTTATTATCATTAAATGCGACAGGAACGTTCAGTTTCAGTTCAAATGTCAATATTTGATGCAAGTTAATGAAATGTAAATCTGTAGCCCTTCAGCAAATTTTCTATTATAAGCGCACATTAACTACCTAAATCCGTCAAAAGAGAACGGACAGATTCAAAAATCATTAGTATAGCCACAGATTTGTCGACGATAAATATACAATCAAATAAGAATGGTTCGTCGAAAATTCCCTCTAAATATTTTTAACAGCAAGGAACCTCATAATCAGTTCACCTGCAAGTCTCAGAGGTTTCGGTTTAATGAATCCTTCCATAGTATTAAATATGTTGTACAAAAAGATGATTATAAAGAGATAATATCTTATTGAAACAGGCATGGATTAAAAAGTGCATTGATTATTCCAGCGCAGCCTAATGTCAAAAAAGTTACCTGGTCCGTAATTTCGCCAACAGAGCTATAAATACTTCTCGAAATTTTTCACGAATTCTCACCAAAAGTAATTCTTTTTCCAATTATATCCTTTCATCCATTGCATAAACGCAGTTAAGCCACATCTAGCTCAAGGAACATAAACATTACTTTCATTTAAAGAGGAATTGCCATAAAAATTCATTGTTAGGAGTAGTAAAAATATGGCCACAAAAAGGATTTCAAGTACAAGATAAAGATTTATATCTTAAATCAATTGCCACTCTAATATTTGTACAAAATATTAACTTACTGAAATCCAAATTAAAATGCAGACTATATATAATTCTTTATATCGCTTCTCAAAGCACTATATATTCAAACGACAGGCAAATAACTGTGGACAAGAGTTCAAACGCCTTTAAGAATAAACGTAGCCACTAAAGAGAACAATAATTTCGCAATGGTAGAGAATATCAATTTGGAAAATGATACCTAAAAATGGATTTCAGCAAGTTTTTAATGTGATAAATGACACAGCGATTACTCGTGAGCATATCCTAAAAATAAAGAAGAAAAATTTTGGAATGTGAATAGGTCAAACTATATCAGAGTATATATATATATATATATATATATATATATATATATATATATATATATATATATATATATATTCTTCTATCATTCCTTTTTAATTTAACACAGTATTCTTATAAAAACAACAAGCACCTGACCTTAATATTCAAAAGTTTCATCAACATGATATTCTTATCGACTGGCCATGAATAACATACTTCAACAAAAATCTACTAGTATCCAGCCAAGAACAAACAGGCCCTCGACTAGAATCAACAAACATACAATCGGATTGGCAACAAACTGAAGTGGAAATAACAGAGGCGCATACGATGACAGAAGTCTCCAAACAATGTGAGCGTTTAACACTGCAATCTACACTGGCGCTGTTACCATGTGAAAACGACAACTTTGCGCAACAAGGTGAAACGATCAACTATACTGGGAAAAATAACACTTGTATATGTAACAGTGAACAATGCGCACAAATGGTTAATTCTCACGCTACCAAAACAATAATGACCAGATCTCAGACATCACTTTGCAATACTGCGAGAATGACCTTTTCATGCAAACACGCATACACACAAACACAAACGAATACACACTCACCAACTAGCCAAAACAAGAAACAGCAGTAAAAACGAGTCAGATTTGTTACCACTAGCATAATCAATTGAAAACCCAAAATGTATAAATATGTATGTATTATTCACAGAAATAAATGGCGCTGTCCACTTTGTTATTTGTGTTTCCTAATTATAAGAATATATATATATATATATATATATATATATTTCTTTTGTTTTGCGAAAGAAATGTTTCCTATATCTAATAAAATTTCTTTTGTTTTTGCACACAGGAAGGGTACAATGAATATATATATATATATATATATATATATATATATATATATATATATATATATATATATATATATATATATATATATGTATGTATTTATATATTGTGCATATTTTGATGAACTAGAACGATTAGGGAGTCTGTTGAAATGGAAAAACAGCTAGGCTCCATTTGGAATATTGTACTAATTAATGGTAGCATAGGATGATTGTATGAAACACAATCGTAAACTAGCTCATGCAAAGCATTAATAATATTGGATTATGGTTATCTTTTAGGATAATTTATAAATGAACAAATCGTTAATAAATCTTAGATTAATTTACAGTACGAATATTTACATCTTCATGCTTCATTTCTTAATACATATTATATCAATTTAATGTGTTGCATGTGACATTTATTAACGAACTTTTTGGATCAAATGCCAATTTTCATTCATTATTTCCATTATATTTTCTTCAACAATTAATTTATTGTACGAACTACTTTTATTTTAACTTCATGTCGTAATTTAGCCTGTTATTAGTACATAAGCCTTGATATAATCCTTTTTGACATGATTATACTTGAGGTGTATATTATATGCAGTATTTCGCCCCTGCCTAACCTTAGACGCAACTTTTAGTTATATAACTTCATATGGTAAGCAAAAAATAATCAACTCCGGAAGAATGCCATTTTCGATGCAGTAATTGGATAGGCTCTATACACATTGCTAGCAATAAAATTTAGTTTGGTTATTATTTATAAACTCAAAACCATCTTTTAAAAAATAGAATTACACTAAAATTAGCCATATGCAAAAAATTCTAAGTCGGAAAATAAAAGCATTAGAAACTATAAAATGTAACTTCAAGAAATCATGTAAACCGAATAATTCATTAGTCACCGTTTCCAGTTTGTCTAAAACATTTTAACAAACAAAAAATTGTGAAAATACAAAAACAATACCATTAGATGCGTGTGAACAACACGTATCGTTTAATTTACTTCAATTTGCCGGAATCGAAACAGACACCAATCTCAACGATTAATTAGTGACACAGTCTAGGCATGCTGCTGACAGCTGAGTATAACAGCGCGCCCCAACATTCCTTAGGTTATATCTTAGGCATATTAAAATCCCGACAAACAGTTATATTGTAATGTATTCATACGTAAGACTACATTTTACTCCTAATTAGTTCAAGATCATATTTCTTGATCCTACTTTAAGATTTTATTTCTGTGTACGCAATCATTCTAAGCCTTTGATTCATGCCTACGTGACAACCAATTAATCAAGGTTGCAGTTCGCGTGAAATGATAACAAGTTTTCAAGCTAAGTTCACATATATGACATAAACGCCAATCTCAGATTTTCATAATAAATTGTACAAAATAATGAAAATACAGTCGGTTCCCAGAGTTCTCGCGTTTGAAATTACTTTGGTTATTGCTAGAGCACGATGGAAGAAAAGATTTAGGCAGCATTCTTATGCACAATATGCTTAACTTGAACGTCGGCCTCATAACTTATATGAGTGTAACGTTTTCGCAAAGTTTGTCACACTCATGTAATTAAGTTAAGCAATAATTTATTGCACTGGTAGGGTTAGTTTTAAAACAATCTAGTTTTCTATTTAAAATACAAAAGAATCTCAGGTTTCTACATTTATATATATATATATATATATATATATATATATATATATATATATATGCTTGCTCAGCCATAAAATAAAGAAATTGAAAATAACAAGTCACTGAAAAATTAGCACAAGGACCGGCAAAAAGTAGATAATGAAATTAAGCAGTGTTTACATAAGACAAGTTGGATACCGCAATCATAATTCATTGACTAACAAAGAAATAGATGCATAGCAGCAACGTCAGAATGCACAGCAAGACTAAATATTACGCGCGAAAGCGCATAGATTAGGTTTGAAAAAATTTCCACCAATTGAGTACGTCATTGCAATATTTTAATGCTTAGCAAACAGTGTATAATGCAATGTCTCTCAAACACACGTGCATTTGTGCGATAACAAATTTTAAATGGCCACTGCTTCGATTTCTACCTGCAGCCGCCATGGCAATAAGGACGAAACAATGATCCATAAAATAGGTTGCATATTTTAACATATTCCACCGTCAGCTCCTATCACCCATATATAACGGCATTATAATATAATAGTTAATTACAATATAAGTTCTAAAATCGTCAAGGCGTCTGTCGTATGAAGAGAGAACAGAGCTGGCCAGATGACCGTCTTTTAAACTAAATATGCCACAAACGGTTGCCAACATGAAGCGCAAATTAGCCAAATATCGTTCGTACAAAATTTAGAGTGCAAAGAAGATGAACTACGTAACCACGAACCAACGTCTTGAGGGTTCGATTTACGCCCAAAACAATCCTGGCTGCCACTGCGGTACCTCGCATACGGAACAAGTTATGCTTTAATTGATAGGTTCCAGTTGCTATCGCGTGCTTTTTTTTAGTTTATAATAACATTCTGTAAATACACACATAAATACATACACACCAAAGAAACTGCAAATTAGGCAGAATGCATCAAACCGTTAATATATTTCATTTGCGGCAAGACACATGTAGACCCTGAGCTCTGCCAATATGCGCATCGACATAATGAGTGTCGAAACCACTTTTCGCTACGCGGTCGATAAAACTAAGTAAAAGGATTAACTGTACACCACTTCATGACTTTCAATTTCCCGCCTAGCTTTTCTTAAATATTCTGGGCTGCTAAAAATTCACAAATCGCATATTAAAAAGGTTTCAACAATAAAATTTACTACAGGACAACGCAAGTTAAAGCTTATAAGTCCTGTAAACAAAATGCACGTTACAAGCACACGTTTAAACTGAACGTATTCAAACGGCAATGTTACAAGGCAAAATTTCGAAAATAAGAAATAAGACTGTGATGTTTAACACCATTTCATTCCAATTTCGTTTTTCCTGATTTTTAGCCTGTACTTTGGCCGCCCAAGTAGCTCATTGAAGTACACACCTGTGGCCACGCTACGTCATCGTCTAGTAATAATTGATTTTGATATTTGCAAATCTATTTGGTTTCTATAAGAAATTCAAAATAATATGTAAAATCTATGTTTGTTTTAAGCACAACAACTTTCTCTCTCCTATATATATATATATATATATATATATATATATATATATATATATATATATATATATATATTAACATCTAAAATAGCAGACTAAGTCTGACTTTATTAGAGTGCATGTAATATACGAAACTATATCCTGTCAGGATGTAGTTGGGCAATATTCAGGTAAATGTTTTGTTAAGATATTAGAAATATTAAATCATTTAGTAATGAAGAAAGAAGCAGTGAAGTGTGCATATAGTCTAGAATATTGGCTATTTCGTCGATACACGGTAAGTAAGCAAAGTGCAAAATAATTAAAACCTCATATTTCGCATTGCACCAGAAAAATTGTTTTACGATTAAATGTTTTCCAAAAAGGCATACAATATTGTGAAGCATATTTCTCTAATGAATATTAGTTTACCTGTTTTTGAAGGTATGTTTCTCAAAATGACACCTAAACAGAGTTTAGAATTTTGTTCTTTGTTTCATCAGTAGAAATTCCCTCTCAAAAAGATCATGACATTATCTCCGTAGATACGAGTAATGTTACATTTTCTATAGGCAAAAATAAACTAAGGCTCTCAGTTCACTTTCAAACGGAAGAGACATAGCAAAAAGCATAAGTAGATATAATACTAAAAATGACATATAATACGCCACCTGGTTGGTGCAGTTGATAAGTAACAACACTCCATAGCAAATGTGCCTCGGTTCGAGACCCGGTCTAGTAAATTTTGACAATGAAATAATAAATATCCGATAAAGACGACATATTTAGTTTATTTCGAATATATACTACTCTATATATATATATATATATATATATATATATATATATATATATATGCGAGGTGTACATGCACGCTTTGATCAATGTATTTCTGACATAATTTAAAGAAAGTGAAAGATAGAAAATGCGATCAATTTAAAAATAGTAAATTCTTTCCGTTTACCTAAGTCTCCAGTAATAGTTACGCCTATCGCGGAATGAAACTGAGAGGCGTTACATGAAACTAAAATCATCACAAATAACGGATACAAAATTAGTATGACATCTAATGAGTATTTCCCAGGCAAAGTTAACAACTTTTATGACTCACAACGAGGCTGTCGTTGATTTGATTTACGATCGTAGCAGTCTTAACTAATTCTAAATATGTGTCCAATTAAAACGAAACAATGATCCAATGAGTGAGCTGCGCTTAGTTTATGCTAGTTTCAGATTATTCCAACAAGAAACGTAAGAAAATAATCATGAATAACAATATTTAGTTTACCATTAAACATTCCAAGACAATATTACGAGAAAGTGATTCCATTTGATTAAATAAAAAAAATACAATAAACAATTAAAATGTATTGATTCTATTTAAATGAGCCGTCACAACCGTATAAAATTATTCACTAAATTAACTTATTATCAGTAATGCTGGAGAAAACATCCGTACAATTATTAATGAAGCATTTACGTGCTGGAATTGTTTCGCAACTACATTTATTCTACTATAGATATAGCTCGTTTCCTGTTCCTTTTCTCAAGGATGAGCTCAGATTTACGACACTATGCTGTAATTACAGAAGGAGTATATTCTTGAGCAAAGGAGCCGGAAATAGCTCGCAAAATATTCTTGAAATAAATTGTTTCAGTGTCAAATTGTAAGTATGCAATTGATTGACTGTTACAGATTAGATAAGTGCTTAATTAATCAATAAAAGTCATAATAAGACATTTGACCAAAATATTTAAGTACTCGTTTTAGGAAAAATAGACATAAAACTACCTCAAAATCTAAAGCTAGACTCGTGGACAGGTTTTATATATACTCTCTCTCTTATATATATATATATATAAACAAGTGTATGTTAGGTTATACGCATAATAATACCGTAATTCTCCAATAATTAAACAAACAACTTTACCATTCTCGCTCCATTCACAACGTAAAAACTAATATACTCAAATAATAATAAGTGCTATTTTTCCCAGTATAGTTGATCGTTTCACCTCGTTGCGCAAAGTTTTCACGTGGTAACAACACCAGTGTTGATTGCAGTGTTAAACGCTCACATTGTTTGGAGACTTCTGTCATTGTATGCGCCTCTGTTATTTCCACTTCAGTTTGTTGCCAATCCGATTGTATGTTTGTTGATTCTAGTCGAGGGCCTGTTTGTTCTGGGCTGGATACTAGTAGATTGTTGTTGAATTTTGTTATTCTTGGCCAGTCGATAAGAATATCATGTTGATTAAACTTTTGAATATTAAGGTCAGGTGCTTGTTGTTTTATGTAAAGTGCTTCGTAGATAAATAATTATTTTTCTGATTTTGCTTTATGTAGAATTGTGAAATTGGTCGAATTGACAGGGTGCCCCGTTGCCAATATATGATCGGAAATAGCTGATTTTCCTGACGGTGTCAAGCCTTTGTTAATCAATTTCTGTGACAAATGTTGCTGGATTCTGCTTTTCAATTGATTCTTCGTACGTCCGATATATGTGCTACCGCACATACATGAGAATTTGTAGACTATGAATGATTTGGAAAGAATTGGCAATTGATCTTTGGCATCCAACCTCATGATTCTCTGTGTACTAAATATCATATTAACTTTAACACCGGGAAAGTGGTCCTTAGTTATTCTATTCAGCCGCCGTGCAATTATTGAGGGCTGGTACGTCGCTTCTAAATGGTAAGTTTAGAAAAACCTGCTTGCCGGTATCCACTCTAGTACGAATCTGCCGTGATCTGATGTTGACATCAATGAAACGCTCTGGGTAGTTGTTCATTAGGAAAATTTTCAGGAGGTAGCCCAGTTCCTTCCTCAATCTTGTGTTCAGAGCAGATCTTCCTGATTCTGTTTGCTAGGTTGTTTACTAAGTTTCTTTTGTGGGATTTTGGCACACTATGCCGTCAATTTGTCTGTAGAAGACTCCTTGGAATACGAATTGTACGTTGGATGTGCATAATAGAAGGAGTTCTCTCATGTTGTCCCGCTATCAGTGTTCCGCTCCTGATGATCGATATATTCATAGGATATTTATAGTTTATTTCGGAATGCTAGTAAGAGTGACTTTATATCGAGGGACACCATATAAAGTCACTCTTTGCAACATTCAATATCACTTCTCATCTCCCTAACAATGAAATAGGAAATCATCAGGAGCGAACACTGATGACTCATGAGAGAACACCTATGCACATCCAACGATTCTCTTAGAATCTTCTACAAGTCAATGTTTAAGGCATAAATATGGGTAGTCCTCTTGGACCAGTATTGGCAGACATATACATGCACTATTTAGAAACAACTGGTTTAAAACCATTTATCAATGGAGCTCATTTTTACGTGCGCTACGTTGACGATACTTTCATGGTCGTTGAAAAGGATGTAGATACAAATTCACTGCTACATCACATAAACAAGGTAGACCAGGCAATCAAGTTTACAATAGAAGAAAAAAAGACGGATATTTATCCTTCCTAGATGTAGAAATGACGAGAGATGAAGAAGATACTCTCTCAAGGTCAGTTGACAAGAAATCAAGCTGGACTGCACAGTATATCCATTATATGAGTAGTGTGCCGAGGGCGTACAAAAGGAACCTAATAATAAATTTGGGCACACGAATACGCAGGATTTGTTCACCGGACAACATTGAACTAGAGCTAAATTTGCTTCGCGAAGCGTTGAGAAATAATGGCTATCCGGACTGGTTCATCGAATACAACTTGAGGCAACGCAACAAAATCGAGGCCAATTTGGAAGAAAATCAAACTCCCCAGATAGTAACGCTTAGTGTTCCCTTTGGAGGTGATCTACCAGCGGAAATCTTCAAACGAAAAGTAATTCGAGCGACAAAAGCACAGTTTCCATCAATACAGGTGAGAATGGTGTTCAACACAACAAAACTGATGCGCACGAATGGAAAATATTTCCTCTCTGTGACGTCAACACCTATGTCTGTATATATATGATATATGACCTCAAATGGCGTTTAATATGCGGAACGGCTAGGGTCACAGATTTTGAAGAAATGTGCACAAGATCGTGCCCCAGTTTCGGCAAATTCTGAACAATACTTCAAGAGTTCCCAATAAGGACTAAACTGGTATAACGGATAAATTGTCATTGCTATCGGATGAAATATTTAAATTATACTGAAAATATACACAATCAAAATCTTGCCATTAGACTCCAAATCAATGTTTTTTGTCTCCATATAAACTTAACAATTCTCAAGGCACTGATCAGTAGTTGCCAAAATTGACACAACGGAGATTCGAACACGAAAGCGTTTGTCTTAGTCTTCCAACTCACCATATATGCCACCAAAGACTGCGTATTGCATACAATTTTTGTAGCAAGACTTTACCTAACGTTAAACACTGTTTGTTGCGAAGAGCTAATATATATGCAAGTATGTATTAGGTTTTGCGAACCTAGTAACAAATTAGTTCAGTTGTGACCAGAAGGATAAACCAAAGGCAGCATAAACGGAAAGTATAATCTCATGTACATTCGTTTCGTGCTTACTGGCGACTCATCAGTAGGAGCCGGTATTACGCCCTTTAACCACTATATATTTGGTAGAAGAATGTGGAATAATAAGACGGTACAATCTCCTAGACGAATGTGTAAACCTGTAATAGTGAAGCTAACATAATCTAAAGTCAACGACAATGCGACTTCAATGCCAACTCACACTATATAATATATATACCGAGTCTGTAAAGGATACGCTATAAATAGAGCCCAGTGTGGACTCGTGTCATCCTTTTGTGTTTTCAAAGGAATTAAATAATTGTAATGTGATCAACGATTGGCTGCCTCAGAGATGCAGCTGAACTCGCATACGTCGCAGTTATTGTTACAATTAAGACTAGTGTTTCTGTTTTGCTTGGATTTGTTTTGATCCCTCGTCGCATATAGTAAGTTTAAAAACTAGGCCTCTTTGGTACAATAGAATGAAAGTTTAATTCAAACATTGCAGACAAATTATAAGCAATATTTCGAGTGTTGTTAAAACTATATTATTTATAAATATTTAATTCTGAGTTGCTCTAATACTAGGCCAAAACTGACCTATTATCACAATCAGAACATCAAATTCACGTTTTATTCAAATATTTTATTCAAGTTGTTTATGAGGCGCTACTTCAATTGTATTTTACGTATAAATATTTCAATCAGAGCTGTCCTATGGTTAGACTTAAATTTTTCTAGTTTCACCAGTAGTACATTACTATTTGATCATATTGAAAATGAAACCGTTTCTTTAACAGTCATAGCAAGTTTTATTTTTCTGAGCGCCATATGACATTAAATTTTAAAATTTGGCGTATTTAAATATCATGTGAATCTCTTCAGAACGTCTAAGTCAGCTAGTATCAATGTGTTAGGTCTATTGGAACGTGCAATAAGTGGTCGTGATGCACTTACTGCAGTAATCTAGACCTTAATTTGTCAGGTAAGTTGTATATATTCTCTAACCTCACAGAAATGATCCAGATCCTTTGCACGAAGGATTCCGCCCATAATCACTCCGTCCGCAGGGTCCCTGATACTCATCGCACCGTTCGCACCATAAAAAACACAGATCAGTACCCAGAAAACCGGAAAGTCGTCCATCATCAGCACGGCTTACTTCAGTGCTCATTCCAAAGACATGGTGCATGAAGCATCGAGCATGAGAACATGACATCAGAAATTGAATGAATACTTGCCGAGATAAAAATCTATGTGAATTTTCTCGATGGCACAAAAGTGCAGATCAGAGACAAGAAAATAATATTGCAGAGGAAGTAAGGCCGATGCGTATTACTTCTCTCAATCAACAAACCGCGTCTGTAATGGTTGTTACTGATTAACTTTTGCACTCTAGTATCATAACTCGTTCAAATCCCACCATTTAATAGTACGAAAAACTGCTAATATTTTCCGTATATCATGAATATCAAGATTTCTTATCTTATTAATACAACCAGACTGACAATCCGTCATCATAGAGCAACCAAAAGCTCACCGGTGTTTGCCAGATTCTGACCATTAAACAAATAAAAGCCAAAAGCAGCTAAGGCCATATTCGATCAGATGATTGAGGACAGTATCAATCGTCCTAATTCAACTCCATTGTCATCGCCCATTCAGATGCAAGCCAACCAATGATTTCGTAACCGGAGGCAATAATGAATAATGTTTTTATACCCATGTTACGATTTCTGATCGATAATCGATTAACAATCCAAAAGATACCATTGACAACGTCGCTCAGTGCAAATATTTCACCGTACTCTATTTCAAATCTACCTATCTCTAGACACCATTAGATGCAGAGAGCATAGCTACAACTACCGAAATAACTCCATTTGGCCTCTTCGAGTACACCAGGATGCCCATTTGTCTGTTCAACGCATCATAGATGCTCCAGAGATTCCTGTATGAAGTACTAAAGAAACTTCCTTTCACACAGCTCGATGTTGATACAATAATTGCCCCTGATGACTAAGGGAAACATCAAGGAGACCCTGGCCCATAACAACCAATTTTGTCTCGTGACACACTTTGAAAAATGTGTGTTGACCCAACAAGTGAAGTTCTTTTGGTATTCATTCAGACACGGTGTAATCAATACGTAAGAAGTCAAAATTAGTGCTATTATAAAATTTCAGACATAGAAAACCTCAAAATTACTATGCCGTTTTCTCGGAATGTGTAATTATTAACGTTATTTTATCCCCATAATGGCTCAACCACAAGCACGGCTTACAAGACATCTTCAAGGGCTGAAATCGCTAAAATCCAATTTGCGTCTGCGTTTGTTTGAACGCATTAAAAATTTTCTTGTGCAAAATACTAGACTGCGTGTTATTCAGCCGAACGTACTGTTAGAACTATTGACAGATGTAGATGATATTGCTCTAGGTGTCACATTGGGTCAAAACGTCAAGGGTGAACTGCTCTCAATTGCATTTTACTCCAGAAAATTAAAGACTGCGTAAAAGCAATATTCGGCTATGGAAACAGAACTGTTAGCCTTGCACGAATCCTGTCTTCCTTTTCAATGATCTCATTTACGCCAGCCCTTTGAAGTGAAGATCGACAATTCAGCGTTAAAAGAGGCGGACAGAAAGTAATACGGTAAACGATCGGTCTCAGTAAGTTATTTAAATGGAAAAGAAAATGTGGTGGCAGGCTGTTTAATTCGCATTGAAATAAATTAAATCGTCCACCATTCTGCTAAGCTATCATTGACAAGATCTTCAGGATAAGCAGACTACTGATTTATCAGTTCAGGTTAGGTGATGCAGAAGTCATCGCATACAAATTTGACGTAAAATTGGCCAGCAAAATTTGACTCCCACCAGACTGTCTGCGCACGGAATATGATGAAGAACATAACTTGAATCATCTTGGTATGGATGATATTGGAACCTTGCTCAAAGACCACTTTTTTGACAGACCAGCTATGTAAAAGCTTGACGGTCATTCTAATTGTCCAAATATTTCGCAATGCGCATTATGACTTCGGGCGATTCGAGCTGCCTAACGCTCGTTTCAAACTTATACATATTGACTTCATTGCTCATCTTGAAGATTGCGGTCTCTGTTGCTGCACTACCAAAACTACCGTCTCCCAAGATGGTTCGAACTAATTACATCAACCAAACAAGATGCAAAATATGTAACTTACGCGTTCTTGATGCTCTGGGTGTCAAGATTTGGTGTCCAGGTAGTCGTAGTGACCAATCTTGCTGCGAATTTAATGACACGAAATTTTCAAGAGCTTTGAATTCTTTTTAGTGCATGTGCAAAGATCGACAGCTTTCAATATAGTAGAACGCGAAAATCGTAAATTAGAGACTGTGCCATGCGCCTCTCTAAAACAAACCAATTGACTTACTAAACTCCCATTGGAACAACCAGGCTGGCACTGTCAATATCGGGGCAGTATCCAAGCATCAATTACGCTAGTCACTTTTTGTCAAAATCCGCAACTCTGTAAATCTGACGAATGGATTCGAGATATTTGATGAACCACCAGCGCTTGCAGTTACATAGCAACTCCAACATGTTCTAAACAGTCAGCGTCCGCAACAATCTAGAGGTAATCCGCCAGTTTATGTCTCAAAAGCATTTTACAAATGTAAGCAAACTTATAACCGAGTGTATGCCATATAGTTCATTCTGAATCCGAAGCATAATGGGCCTCACCCGATAATCAAGTGAAGTTTCACATTTTCATATCATTGACTATAACGGTAGCAATAGACCAGTATCTACTGGCCATATGAAGACAGCATTTAAGTGCAGCAGTCAGAACACGGATACAGCAAATGACAAAAAACGACTGCAAAAGTCAACATCGTGCCTACCGTCAACGAATGTATCAAAGCCACAAACGAAAAGCAATATAACGAGAATGATTACTTAACAATTCCAGGAAAGAAGAAAGACTCCGTTTTCAAGTTCGCTTCAAATTGCATTTAGACTACGTCTATTTTTGCGTTGGGTGACGTAGAGAGTCCCTTTTATTGGCACTTTGAGTAGGTCTTTATCCAGGTATCTTTCTCTTACACTTATTGACGTATATCTATGGTGTAACAGTAAATAATATTCAGTGCTATTTAGTTAGGTTATGAGTAGTGTTCATTTTGGTTAATCAATCAACTTTTAATTGAATACACACACAGGCGTTTCTTTTGAGCTGTTTTCGTAATGTTTACCTCCATTTTTCATTTCAATGCCGTTTTAGCGTTCACTTCCTGACAAACAGGAACATATTTGACCAATCGCTAATGCACACGCAACGTACCGAATTGAGCTCTTCTACATCACAAATTTACATAACATCTGACTATCAATCTTGACACGGCAAACGTTTTTGTCTCGAAAGGGTTTATGTTTTGTGTCTCTTCAAAATTTTAACTGTGTTCTATAATTTGGATAGGCAGAATAATCAAAAAATAATTTTCACAATATGTTTTGTCAACAATATTCATTGGTTTTATTTCATAATATTCCATACAAGGAGTTAGTAGTAAGGCTTAACCTAACGATGGAGACAAGCGCTCTCTCTCTCTCTCTCTCTCTCTCTCTATATATATATATATATATATATATATATATATATATATATATAAACATCTACGCAAACGGTATCATTATCATCATTAACTGTGTGGGCATTTAACACTGAAATTTGCAAATCCAGCGCTGTTACCAAGGCGATAAAATAAAACTCATGAAAGACGCAACACGAATGGGAAAATAAAGAAGAAAACATTCGTATACGCAATAAACCACAAAGCAAAAGCATGGTAATATGTCAGCACAACACTATAATAATATCCACATCTAAAACATCATTTTGTAGTAGAGTAGGAATGTCTCTTATACGCATACAGACACGCAGACGGAAAAGCACACACGCAATCACAAATTAACACACCATAAATCACCACCAATCACGTTACCGATGAAAATAAATACAAGTAAAACTGAATATCAGTCTAATTCTCATCCACTTAATCGAATGAATCCCAGAACGTATATGACTAAAAGATTGCAATGTGTAGGTAAGTATTCGCGAAATAAATCGGTCATCATTCACAATAAGCATATACTTAATTGTTAAAATGTCTTCTTCGTTATATATATATACACCATAATCTGTGCTTACAATCAAATCTTGTAACTAAATATTTCTTGAAAGTGTCGTATAATCAATCAAAAACTTACTAACAAGTTAATAAAAATAAATAAATGCGACTGACGACTACATTTCGAAAACAGGACATTGAAAGGAAAAGGAAACCGCTTGGACATAGAATGACAAAAAATATCAAAGAAGACTTGGATGCGTTCAGAGAAAATTTAGAGATATTTATAGATATTACGCGAGACAAAATAATAAAGGAGATGACCAGGGAATTATATAAATGCCCTGGTAAACCAAATTTCCGACCAACCCTGATAAAATATCTTCAACTTTTCACGTGTAATACTTTTAAGGCATTCAAAAGAAAACGCTATCAATTTGAGTTAAATTCTGTGGTCTAAAAATATTTCGGATTAATCGTGACATCATGAATATACAAGCTTCAATTGAAAGCTTCTATAGTGACTTAACACGAGTAGCCAACGCAGATGAATTTCACACAGCAGGGTTCAAAGTAGGAATAGTGCGCACAACAGAACTACGGAAGAGCTTCAAGGAAAATCAAAACCCAATAAGAGACGAATGAACCTCGAACTCTTCAAATTGATCAAACCATACGACTCGTTACACCAGACAAAGGATCGAGAATTGATAATCTAACAACGGATGTTCATAATTCGGAGGTGAGAGGAATTAAAGATGACAAGTAAAAGTTCAGACGAGAAATGAGGTAGAAAGATGTTTTAATGAACATTAAAATGCAAATCAACTACATCCTCAACGAGGCGGAGAAGCACGTCACAACTTCTATTTCAGATTGTAGAGAAGAATCGGAGTTCCTGAAAGGAATTCATAAAGCGAAACCGATTGGCACGTATCCCGAAAGGCTATACGATATGCTCAAATTACACAAGACTCAAACAAACACAGCTCTAAGAATTCCACCTATGCGTACAACAATGTCAATGGTGAGCATCCAACAACACCTACTTGCAAAGTACTTATGCAAACACTTGTAGCCATTTCGAAGCAGCATTAACACATAAAAGGTTAAAATGCTTTCTAATAAGCAGAAAAATTGAAAAACAAGAACGTCTCCAATGCAACAATTATCTCAATGGAAGGAAACGTCGCTGTTTACAAACATTCCATTAGCAAAGAAAACGATACTTCACTGCGACCTAATTAAAAATGAATATGCGGATTCTCCGATTAATGTAATGGCATAAAAGAACTTCTCTTTGATGGTGAGTACTACCGTTAGCTCAATGGTGTTGCTATTGGAAGCTGTTTGGCATCACTCCAACCGAACATCTAGAAAAAACCGGCCTACAGACATAAAGTAAATAGTTTATACTATATAAAATATATGTTGTCGATCAAATGTTCTACATTCCAAAAGCTGTAAATCATAGAAAATGTTTGGAATAGGCCAATGAAGCCGATCCAGGTATCAAATTAACATCGGAGAAGGAGCAAAACAACATGCTTCCTATCCTCGTCATTCAACTGTTCAGAGAGAACGATGGCAGCATTACAAGGTCGATACATCGGAAATCTACATTCACAGAAAAATGCATTCCTTACAACAGTACTGACTTATACTCTTACTTAGCCTACCGAAACAGGAAGATACGCTCCGAGCACAAGGTCGTGGAAGATTTAGAGCATTAGTGGATCCTACAAATAAAAAAATTATTTGAATAAATTCAGTGGTTCGAACATGAGAACTCGCCCGGTTCGCACAAAAGAAGACGATAACACAAATGTCTTTCTGAAAATACCTTTTCGAGGAGATCTTCCAGCCTCCATAATGAATAGAAGACCAAATCAAATCACGAGAGCAAGCTTTCCAGGTGTCACTGAAAGCTTTACATTTAATACACGAAGAGTAATGTTCTTGAACGCTAAAAATCAACCGCCTTCTGTTTTCAAATCTTACCATTTTAAAGGAATTTGCGGTGGCACATACAATGAAATCAATCAACACCTCCTCAAAAAATAATTCGAAGAGTAGTGACACCAATCTCTAAATCACCAATTAATGACCACTTAATTCACAAGGGACATCAAATGAACACAATTAACTTATCAATTATTCACAAAGCGAAGTCAGACTATAACTTTAGCTTTTATGAATCATTGTATATAAAACAGCAAAAACCACTGCTCAATGTTCAGTTTCATCAGCACAATCTAGCGATTGACTGGTCGCGTATAAATGAAAGTAGCACGTATATTCATAAAAAAACTCAATTTGTACCAAGGTCACCGAATGTAACATTAGCATCAAGAAAGGCAAGAACAAAGACAGTTGGACAAAAGAACAGGCAAGAAACAGATGTGCTGCAAAGCAAGAAGAACTACGGGCTTGACAAGAAACCGAAGTCGTACAATCACCATAAAACACGCACACGCGGACAATATAGTAAGAAAATCAATAAAAACGCATAAGCATATGCTCGAGTAACACATCGACATACCTTTCTAAAACAGACTGCTTGCTTATCCCAAATAAGCAACTAGCTGACAACAAATGAATGACCAGATTTGATACAATTAGTAAACGAGTGACAAACAGACACATTCAATTGCTCTTCAATGCAAATCGCAAACCATCCACACATGTGCCATAAACAGTACAACTTCAATTCATTCATTTGAAACAACCATGTATACCAAACATGTAATTTTAATTTTTGCATAGTTAGATTTAAGCGAAGTTAATTTTACAATAATTTAGCAAGAAAATTTACAAATAACTTTTCCTTAATCTATTCAATGTACCTGCATAATAGAGCACTATATTTCACTAAAAAGAGATGTGTGCATCGGTGGAAAAATTCTGTCATGTATTATATATATGATTAGTTAAAATATAGAAGCTAGTACAAAAACGCCAAAAATTGATCATGATGTGTGCATATGATGTTCATTTTAACTCATAAAATCGGCCGATGAGAAATAGACTTAATCTAATCGATCATTACTAATTCTAGAATAATAAAATAGGTTGGTCATACTCAAACGACTAAAATATTACTTTAAGCGCCAATTCCTCCAATAAATACCTTATACTACGCTTCAATGTCTTTTTATTAAGGGTAAAAATCTGGCAGCGATATTGGCTCAAATAGATGAACTCCACAAACAGTGGAAGGAACTTTTAACAACTGGATAGAATACAAAAAGGTAGGACGAGTTACTTTTACGGTTCCACTAAAGTTATTTGGCGCTTCACACTGCATCGTGACTAAGACGCGTGGAGATACATAGTAAATTGTTTCTTCTACACTTAGGATCTTCTGAAGTCCATTATAGTGGAGGCCTAAACCTCGGTTATGATTATACGTAAATAATGGCCGACAATGACAATATCTGCTATAAATATACATATTGGACAGTTACAGTCTACAATGCGAGAATTATATGCAATAATTTTTCTAAAATGTAAAAATATACACATACGTGTATACATAGTTGTCCATGTAAATTAAATACGACATAATGTACGAAATTCGATTCATTAAATAAACCTGTTGCATCCATATTGGGCACCCATCAACTACTTGCCAAAATTGTCCCGGCTGAGACTCGAGTCCAGGCACACCTGCTTCAGTCTGCCAACTAATCCACAGCTTTACTCAAGCCGCACAATATATTCCAATAAAAAGGATAAAACTGTCATGCAGACATATGCATTAATTGAATTATAAGTATTTAAAAATAAATGGATAGTTTCATTACTATTTGCTTTTATGTGAATCAAGCACAATAGCGTCTTATAACTTGAACAACAAAATAGGTAATCAACCTTACGTCTCTTCTAAGGTTTTTCCATTTACAAATTTAATAACACTTACAATAAAAGAAAGAGATTTAGATAAAGCGGGTAATTATGAGAAAGATATCTTGATGACGGTAATGGTTTGTGAGTGTGTGCACGAATATATATATATATATATATATATATATATATATATATATATATATATATAGTGTGTGTGTGTGTGTGTGTGTGTGTGTGTGTGTGTGTGCGTAAGAGATTTTGAAGACTCGATGATGGTATTTTTGGGAAGTTAATTGATGTAGAAATTTTAGCAAATTAATGAATATTTTATATAGTAAAAAAATATCTTTTCGCCAAATTTTAATTATATATATATATATATATATATATATATATATATATATATAAATACATTGCACAATCCCGTACGTGTATTGTGGTTAAAGGGTGGTTTATTAAGAGAAGGCTTAACAACTCTTTAAAATCTTCCAGTTATATTTGTGTTGCTAAGTGTTCTCGAAATAAACCGGCCATTTATCCACAATCAACATATTCTCGATTAATGAATGTTTTTGTTGCCTTCAAATATACTTTTTTTAAATTAAAAGGCATATAGATTTTACAGAGCACATGTCCTCCTCTCTTGTCTACCAGTATTTACACTGGGAATAGCTGACCTCAGACAATTTTTGTGCTTTGAAAGACAGATGCAGTTCAAACGAATTTTAAGACCTCGTATGAAGGGCACAAAGATGGATAATGCAAAAATAAAAATACAGCAGTTTTAAAGTACAAATATTGTTATAATTTGTAAGTAATTTTTTTTTATATTTCTTTAAACATTAATTCATTTCACATGTACATAATTTTAATATTAAGTCAGCTTTTCCTATAAAAATTAAATTATTGTTTCCGTTTCGAAAACTTTAATGTTATTTGGGTGAACGTATTCGCACCGCTCTGGCAGTGGGAGCCAAAGAAACAATGCGGGCTGACAGAATGACAGATAAAGCTATAAAGTGTTATAAGAAAAACTTAAGTTAATGCTTGACAATTTTGAACTGGTATTTGTACGTAGTTTTCCTATTTAAACACAACCTTTTCACATGTTTTAACTATTTCAAAGTTCTCATCAATTAGGATTTGTTAAAAGAAATAGATATTGATATTAATGGAAAATTAACTAATGAAGTAAAAATATTTCATCTTCTTGTTTGTAAGTGGTGGCAGTTTAGCTAGATCAAGTACTAATTATGAGTTTCAGTGAGTGCCGAATTACAATAGCTTATTCATTATTGATATATTCCGTCCATAAATAAAATAAAAGGCCTGTAGTAGCGCGAAGTAACATAGCACTGACTGTCATTTTTAAATTGTGATAAAAGAAACATTCTGTATATTTTACATAATAATTAAATAAATGATAAATCAAAAATGCTACGAGTACTTATAATTGTACCAATGAGATCGGAGTACTTCAAAGAATTAGAAAATTGCGAAGAAGAAATCCGCCAAAGGATTTCGAAATATTTTGAAGAAATAAAACACCTGGAATCAAAATTGCGTCAATCTAAACGCAGATCAGGTAGTTCCAGATAGAATACTGCCAGTCTTGTGTTATTTGTGCTAGAACAATGATTACTGGTTTAAATAATAAAGTATTATATTTCGTATAATTGTGAAAAGAATCAAAAATAAAATTCTATTTTGTTATTTAATTCAAATCCATTGCTCAATTTGCATTGGCTGACAGAGGGCCAATAGTCAGTGTTACTCAATCTAACCTGACTATAGACTAATCATTTGCTTCACATTGTCTTTATAAGTTAATGCGTTCGCGGCTTAGGTATACTTTACTTGTAACTCGTGCTGGTTTTTCCGCAAGCTATTCCCCCTTGTTTGTCGGAGATATGTTCATTTCAGTGCACCGACACACATCCACTCTTGCTCTTACACTGACCGATATCATTTCAAACCGTGACCGCTAAATTTCTTAAGTGAATAGATCAGATGTCAGTACAAATATCATTTGGTGTTGCAGCTAATCGATGTGGCCCTCAGTAAAGTAATTGCCAATTCGTCCATTGTATTTTTATCTACTTGCTGCAGACAATTTACCCAATGAAAATCTCTTGAGGAGACTTCCAATAATCATTGATAAGGCAGCAGTACAAATATCAATTCTGCTAGGACTTCAAAGCAGCAACTTCTGCACTATAACTTGTCTGATACGCGGATATCATTCCACTGAATGTTTAAGGTCCTTTTTAGGTCCAATAAATTTTACCACTTTCTGGCCTCTAGTACTATAACTTCCTATAACACACACGTGGACGTTGTAATCGCCAACACGCCAGTTATTAGCACAATGTGCGCAATTCTTTGCAATACATAAATCACTAGCCAGCACACACTTAAAAATTATTGAACTAACTTGGTTTTTTCAGCCTTCGTGGTATACTGTATCCAACTAGAATTTGTGCTATTATAACAGAGGAGTATACTTATATCTATTCGGTGAGTGATTTTATGCCAACATCACACTGTGTATGTTTTGGTAAAGGCATGGCTTCTTTTGTTTCCTAGAAATCTTCGCCCAAAAGCAATATTTTAACACGTAATTTTACAGAAAAATCAAATAGCTTTTCAAACAATTTCGGCAAAAATTTTGTTCAATGTAGTTGACACAATGTCACTTGAGTTCGGGGTCGTTCATGAATATTATAATTCCGCGGGATTAATATGCACACTTAGGAACATAACTAAGCACAACTTCGCATGATGCTGGGAATGCCCCATGGTAAAGCTGGAGCATAAATAATTCGTTTCTTATACAATCAATAATAGCGCGGGTGGTGGTAACAATTCTTTAAATAAAGGTTGCGAGCTTGAAATAAACACCAATCCCCATTGAATTTAACCAGTCGTCAAACAACATAGCAAACCCATTGTTAGTCACACGTACTGGCGCGTTACGACATTTCATGAACATCACCAGAGTACGACAGTGAATTGACTAGCAAGAATCAAACTGCAATGAAAATATATGCAAATCAAAATTGGATATGCGGCTTTGGCCTCAAGAAGTCCTAGACACATTTTACTTGACTGGAAATGTTGGAAGCTGCAAATTTTGATCTTCGTGAGTGTATCGAAATTGTGCAGCCGACATATACACTCCAGTAAAATTTATGCGACACTACTAGAGGTAAGAGCCGCATATCTATTTTTTCTTTTCATATACATGCATTAAGGTTTGATCCTCGCTATTAAGTTTGCCGTCGTATTCTTATGGTAATCATGGAAGATCGAAACGCGTCAGTGCGTGTGACTGACGGTAGTTTTTCTATGTTGTTCGACGACTAGTTAAATACAATTGGATTGGTGTTTAATTCAAGATCGCAACCATGATTTTAAGAATTATAATTTATTACACAGTGCTGTACAATGTCTAGTTAATGCACTCGCCTACATGTAGTAAAATTTGTTCGCCCGCGAAACGAATTGCAATGAGAGAACGTTGTGTTGGTATGTTGCATGTTACGCATGACAAGATATATTTAGTTAAAATGCATGAAGAACACCAATGTTATTTACCAGAAACCAAACTCTTGTGCTTCAACAGGTGCGAATTTAATCTTCTGTTTTTTTGAGCTTGTTAAAATGTAGGGAACTTTTGATATGTTGCTTTGATGGTAGAAAATTATTGATTTATTGTGCCAGATTTTTGAGATAATTTTCCAAATTTAATCTGAGTGAAGTAGATTTATAGAGATTAACTTACATGTATTGTTCCAATATTTAATTCATTTTCAATGAAAAACTATACAAGCAAAGTTGTTCTAGGAATAAGTCATTCCTTGGTTCCAAAAGACGTCCAATATAGTTATGTGTATTTTGAAACTGAAAAAACTCAGCACTATTGAGCGAAGTAAATCCTAGCAACTGTTATATTGATGATGTAGTCTCGGTCTGTGAAAGTCGTGTGAGTTCTGAAAACGCCTTCAAAAATTAAATAAATTGTACCAGAATATTCACTTTACATTTAAAAATAGAAAACAAAAATGAAAATTCCTGATTTGCAGTTCAAGCGTAGAAATGGAAAGTTATGCAGATCGGTCTTCCACAAGAAGGCATGTAATGCGTAATATTTACATTTCGACAGTTTAGATCCTTGAAATAAAAGCAATTAGTACATTTTTCCATAGGGCCATGCCTATTTGTTCACCTAACTGCCCGAAGACAAAGTTAGGTGTCGTTCGTAATATTCTTATCATTAACGATTACCATCCACAATTTATAGACAGTTATAAATTTAGTGATAAAGAACTCCGCTGTGAATATCTATACAGCAGATAGGAAATCTGGTCATATATCCATACCGTTTAACTAAGAAGATGTTATAAAACGTTAAAAATCAAATTATGTTAAGCACTTTCTTTCAAATATATTCCGTGACTTAATTTTGATTACATTCACCGCCAAACTACATATATCTAGCGTGAAAGAAAATATCCCGCTACTATCTGCATCATATTTTATTTAAATCAGACTTGCATCTGTAACAGTTCAAGAACAATTCGCCGACATATTGCCTAAATGAAATTAAAATTTAATTTACGCGGCACCAATTAAAACAAGCGAATTTTGCCGTTACCAATTGTGTGTGAGCTTTCGTTTTCCACGCTATGTAAGCACGGTGCATTTAACATGC
This sequence comes from Eudiplozoon nipponicum, assembly GCA_029291075.1. NCBI lineage: Eukaryota > Metazoa > Platyhelminthes > Monogenea > Mazocraeidea > Diplozoidae > Eudiplozoon > Eudiplozoon nipponicum. The sequence continues at coordinate 14,976 of JAQBSW010005768.1, read as the reverse complement.
TTGTCATAATCACGTTTGATTTATGCTGTGCGTGCTGTCTCGTGTCATAATGACTGTTTCACCTGCGCTGACTACTAGGCATGCTTCACAAGCAGAGTCACCTAGTAACACCAATCTTGTTGCTGCACAAATAGTGAGACAGAGCAACATCTATTTATTGGACCTCTACGTGTGCCAGTCACCACGGTTTGTTGCAGATCTTCAATAAGGCAATTCTGAGCCTTCACACAGACTCTCGCCCTCTGAATTCGATGCCACAATAGGAGGAACACAAGCCAGTCAACCAGAGCCGGTCTCAAGTTTCTAGGAGTACTTCTAGACACTGCTACACTACCTAACTTTCTCGGCATTTGCCGGAAAATGCAATTCCGGCCCTAATCATGGCCACCACCAGTACATATTCTCAGCCTCCAGGGCACCTAACTTGTTTGTAACGCCGTACGGCATTTAGTTGAAGCTGGGGTGTTTACACATCTTTTTTAAGAAGCATGCATGCGAGAGCACATGCGTATATGGTGAGTGAAAAAAAGATTGATGTTGGGTGTGCATCGTTAACCAGTCAAATTTTATTATGCGCAAAATGTGATAGGAGAAAGAAACGTTTTTCAGTTTAAATTACGATCAATTGTGCGTACACATTTGCCAATTTGGCGGTTAATACTGCCAACTGACTTTGCCCCGGAATTGATAAAGAAAAATATTTTTTCTGCGTTCGCATTTCTAGGTGGCATCCTAGCAGTATCCGAAATGATGGTTATTCAAGTTTCATCAATCTGAACACTCAGAACTAATTTTTTGCCTATTTTTATCTACTTAGACCAACTTCATTGACTTTTTAAATTTATCTTTAGAATCACTTGATAAAATGCAACCCGAGCCCTTCTGATTTTTATATTCATACCAGAGAATAAATGTTTCACATATTTGAAAAGTAGGTATCCTACAAATGTTTCTTTCAATTTGATCGATTCATAGAACTTATGAAATAGCTTTTTTCAAATAGTGTTCTTTAATAGACCTATGGGAATTTATCTTTTGGTAGTTACTATTAATTGTTGCTGTAAAATAGTTATTGGAAGACTATTTAAAAGAAAATATATTTTGATGCCTGTTCTAAATTAATGAAAATCAATATTCACACACGCCTTCTCAATTGGCGAAAAAATAAGTATTAATAGAAATTAAGAAAAAAATTTGCATTCTAAAGTAAAAAAATTAATGGAACACCACTGGCAAAAGAGCAGACCAATCTACGAGGACATTATTTTCAGGTAGGAAAAAACTATAATATACCCACTGATAGACGACGATAATGACAGATATGCATTAATAAAAAATATTAGCTACAATACATAGAGTGAGGTACACAAAAAGCCATCAATATTCTATCAATATTGTCCAGTTAATTAAGTTCATCAAATCAATCATATGTACACAACAGTGATGGTACAAATAATGTGTACACCATTTTCTCACACACATAAATCGATTGAACATAATATAATACAAAAAGTAACAGCGCGGTTAGTGGAAATGTTGATTATCATGATTAATAATAATGATACAATGACGCAATGATCATATTTTAATTAATTATGAAAAAGATAATTAAAATATAAGAATAAGTTCCAATTATAATATGAATTTAAAAAGCTCTTAAAATAGCATCAAGTGTACAATTATGAAGATCTTGTAATTTTATAAAATAGACCCATAGAATATCAGTTTTCGTTATCCAATGATCACTTTAACGGTGAGGAACATCTTACTTGTGATATTTGTTCTAATTCAAAATATACAACTTGTTATTCAACTTCGACATGTTTTATATTATGAACGAATGGGTGGCAAACACAGTTGCACAATTAACTGAATTTCGCAATGAGGTGGAGGATTTGACCATTAATATAAGAGATGGGCCTTATGGAGAAGTCGACTAAAAGAAAACGGAGTTGAAACACGCGATTCAAACAGTATTATTGACTACTGCAATTAAAATGCTAAACCACCCAAACGAGCTGATTAAAATTGCCAATTGGAAAAATGTTAAGTGATATATAACAAGTCTGAGTTTCATGAGCATTCTTAAATTAGCAGAAGAGCACACAAAACAGACTGAAACGATAAGGACAATAACCATAATTGAAGGCTTGAAGACCAGCAAGTCCCTGCTAGTCGAATTGGATGCGTTATCATGAACCATGCCAATAATAAAACGACGTGAGTAAACTATGATTCTATAGACGATTTGACTGAGAGATTACATAATTATACAAGCTAAAATGTGGTACCTCGGAAGAAATTAAGAGGAATGATGATCGTTGAAAGCGCCTTCTTACTACCAGTCTAGTTCTCGCTATCGTACGCGGCGTGGAATCTATGTTACCTTAGATGATCTCGAATTAAACCAGTAGATAAGCCTTCATATTTCTATTATATGGCACGAGGCTCATATTGAACTGATTGTGCGGAAAACCGATTTCCATTTGTGCAAATACGTTAGGTATAAGAAAAATAGCCTAATAGTTGATATTGTCAAAATGAAATGCTTTGAAGCAAGAATCATGTGATCTTTCGCGTCTGCTTAGTTGATTGTGTAGTAAGTCAGCAATGTTAAATATAAAAAACAAACAATCCCGTTAAAACATGGACATAAAACATTACTCGTATGTGATTTAAAGTATAAAATATTACAGAAGATATGATTGTTATGTACTTATTCGTTTAAATAAGATAATCGATCAGTCCAAATCAATAGCGATGGGCTCAAACAAAACGTACCAACTAGTTAACATTAACTTTGACGCCACTACAGGATTCAATTAAGCGCTCTTATAAGAATAACACATGTCATAACAAGCAAGGCAGAGATACATGGACGTCGAGGAAAGCTACGGGAACATAGACAGTTAACACCATAGCCCGAATGACATGCATATATGCATAAACGATAAGCTAGCTCTTCTACACGGTGAGTTCCAGAAGAGCCTAAACCAATAAGGCAGACTTAGCCAGGCAACCACAGTGAACCCTTTTTGCTTATAGAATCTCATGGATGTTCTCCATTAAAATGGGGCATCTGGCCAATGAAAGCGTGATCAGGTGAACGATATCTTGAATATTCTCCGGGAAATAGTTTATATGTAAAGCCAAAATTTTCATTAAATAGTAAATAGTAAATAGTCTCTATTATGGTTATCGAGGCTGGGTACAGATATCCGTCTGTTCATGTAATGAAATAAACGTCACATTATTATCCAACCATATTCGACTGATTTACAAATTACAAATCGGTGAATTTCGGCTTACAATCCTAACGTCAGATAAAACCGTTCAAATGCTAAGCAAAATGACTTCAAACGAAAAAGCATTAAAATGATAAACAAATTTATCATGCGAAATAACAAAATTTATTAAGTATTGGCGGATATTCGAACAGAATTTCACTGAAAAGTACCTTGAAATAGTAATTTTCCATAATTAAATCATTGGCGTTTTGGTTATATTAAATACCAAGTTGTTAAGACTTTCTGCAAAGTACAGTAGCTTATAAAAATAATAACTCTCAATCAGCATATAAAATTGAAAATGCTGCTAATCGATAAAAATCAATTAATTCTTGTAAACAAAACAGTATCCTGGGTAGTGAGAATTAAAACAAGTTAGAATATCTTTATAGCATGTACGCTGTTTACCATAAAAATTATATCTAATGCGAAGCCGAGGGTAAACCTAATCCATGTTAAAAATATTGAAGGTCAAATTTTAATTCATAGCTATAAGTTCTAACTAAATTAGAGCAAACAATATGTGATATACCGCACTTACGCACACTTTAACATATGCATGTACATGCACTCACAGCACACACACACACACACACACACACACACATATATATATATATATATATATATATATATATATATATATATGTGTGTGTGTGTGTGTAGTATACTCCATTAATTGTTCAAGGACAATTTTCTTGAACGAAGAAGGCGCTTTAATCTTTGGTAAGGTATAAACTGGACTTGATTTTAAATACGCACATTTTTACTTATACTCAACATTCTATTTAACAGCTTAATATAAACAAGTATGGCACTAAGAAATTTTCAAGATAATAAATCAAAGTTAAAACATAACTTTTATAACCCATATCTGACCTCACGCTTGAAGTGTTCAACTCCTGCAGTTGACCCGACTTGTCTTTACATTCTTTCTTCTATGCTAGAAATTAGTTTCCTAAGTCTGTATGTGAAGTTCTACTAGTTTAGCCAATTTCTCTGCAACCCATTTGTTCAAAATAGAAAGAAATCATTGTGCCATTCTTGTTTTAAACATCTCAGCATGAGTTCCCAATGAGGACTAAACTGGTCTACCGGATGAATTGCCTTTTCTACACTATACAATTCTTAGTTTATACTGACATATGTAAGCAATTAATGGGTCAGGTGTTTAAATCGAGACCGCAACCTTGATTATAATAATCGTTCAACTTGTTTGCATTTACTAGCGAAGATTAACTTAAAATGATATGGCTCTGAATGAACCTTCGGTTTCTCCCGCAACTGGATTGAGGTCAAAAATGAGGCCACCATTTATTTGTCTCTTGCCACATTTCTAAAAATGCTCGGAATTTAATTTTTTGATAGTCATCATTAGTACTGTTAGATAGGTTTTTATGGATGACGTTAAAATGCGACGTCGGCATAAATAATTATAGTATGTGATGCCAAAAAACGAGTTAAAAGTCCTTAATTTCGTTGTGGCATTTACAAGCATAAGCTGTGTTTTTTTTAATTTTCTACAGCAACATTATTGGTTTGACATGTGCGAAATTCACGGTGTCGCGATAATCCTAGGCAGAACCGTAGTTCATTGTTGAAGCTCTCAGTCCCTTTGCAGTTTTACGGATATTTGGCTTATCTTGTCGACTTGCAAGGTTCCACTGTCATGTGTAATTGTTTAGATTTAATAAAGAATAAGTACTTCGGTGTTGCAATCACTAACTGTCTCATTTATATTTTCAACGTTTTTTCATTGACACGGCTAATTTCGGCCTCCACAATGGACAACACATCGTTCTATGTGTAGTCAAGAACCATCTGTAGTCGAGTAACCTTCTATGACAACTCTCAATTTAGCTATGTAAATAGTAATTTGTGGAAGCACGGCATTTGATACTTTGGTGAGTTTTAAGTGCCATATTAATCTGTTTATCTGGTTCTATATAAATCCATCAATAATTCTCAACGAGAGGAGTTTATTTTCTCAAAAACTATTGGTGTGCCCTACTGATGTATTATTCTCAAGTCCTAGATTAAGACTCATGAACTCCTCTGATTAATTTACTTCCTTAGTTTCAATTCAGGTGTTGATTTTGGCTTAAATCCATTCATTAAGGATTTACGTCCTGACAGAAAGAGAAAATGCTAATTTATGCGGGATTGATAAAATGAAATGTGCATGATTGACAATAATAGATATTTTCCAGCTATTTGCAAGTCTCGGATAATTTACAAGGTCTCTCTATAGGTTTTTCATACATCAGTTCTTAATAAATTCATTAACATATCCTATTTATCCAAAAGGGCTTCAGCCACACTTATTTGGTTTTAGTGATTGGTTTTGTTGGGAAGGTTTTTCCCCTGTACATCCTTATCGTTAATTCTGTCTTCAATGGAATTAAACACAACTTATTTTATTAGCTGACTTGTAGTCACGTCCGTGCTCTACCATCATTAATTAAAAGCCATTTGGCACCATCTGTATTCCCTATAATTGGTAATAATGTATTGATAAAAATACTATCCGTCCACTTTAGTTTTGAATTTCAATCATATCCATGATGATAATATAATAAAACCTTAAAAAAGTTCCATTGGATGATCTAAAGGCTGACGAAGTTGTTCAAGGGTTTCACATTTTCAAATCTGTTTAAAGGTATAACATTTTAACAACAAAACCACTGGAGACATATGTTTAAAAATGAAATATTCATAGATATAAGGATAATAACACCTACAGCAGTATACGCACTGGAATCAAGCTAATCAAATCACTTTTGGTGACCAATCATATATTTCAAACAGGTGTTTTAATTCAAATAAATAGCAAATATATTCTCTTCAACTCATTCTAGCAAACAGTTTAAGTCCCGATTTCGCTGTATCAATAAGATTCCTAACTATAAGGGTCAAAAATGAGATTTGATATAAAAATTAACTATTATTTTTAGACTTTAACTAAGCACAAATTTCATGTTAAATCAGTTGTACATCAAAGGAAACCACCCGCTAGCGACACGTGCGACTGTGTTAAAATGAGTTTGATGGTTATTTCAACTTCACAATCTTTATTTAAACAATTTTTATCAACACTTTTGAAATTATTTATTCATAAATTGGGCTCTGTGGAATAATACTGAAGGCGAATAATTCAATTTGAATAAATGCAACGAACCAACATTCGCACGAAAATATATAACTAAAACAACGTGAGGTCGACTCGTAATTCCTTTAAACAAAATTCTACGCAAAAACACACACTACCTAATATCTAATAAATTACTTACTGTAAAACTTTTAGACTATTCCCAACCACTCAAAATTTCAAACAACCTAAAATGCCATAATTTTGAAATTCTTTATCGCATCGTGAAATAACCAGAATAAAACTAATCTATGTAAAAAATATTGTCATAGAAAATAGAAAAATTCCATACAGTTCAACAACCTAATGTTTGGAGGCAGAGAGTGCTACATAGATAAACAGATAGGCACAGTCACACGTATTTTTAGTTTACCTTGTATGTGAGAGTCTACTTTGCGTTTGTATGCGTGTATGTATGGAATATGGTTATTTTTATTGAGCAGCTATGCTTTACATTGATGGACATTAATCTGAAAGAAAATAATACATAAAGGAATTCGCCTTTAGATAGTGTATTAATTAGTGGTCTAGAATTCTCTGGGTTGGTGCAAGGAGCACCGATCTATAGAAAGACTATCTGCGGGCCGCTCGAAATATCAAGAATTTTGTGTATGTGTGTGTGTATGTATGTATGTGTGTGTTTGTGTGATATACTTCTTCTATCACAAAATGAACAGTCTACTAAAAATGGAATGAAACCACCCTTTAAAAACAAAATAATTCAAAAGTTATATGGATAGTCAATTTGTATTAAAAGATAGCACAATAAAACAATTCATAATAAGTAAAACTTACCACAGTTCCTAAAGCATAACTTAAGATTAATATTGCAACCAGTTCATAATGTAGGAAAACCTATCCTACAAATCATCGTAAATTATTGTATAAATTTGCCTTTTGAATTTGAAGCTCGTTGTAATCAGCTTGATATTTCGTGTCCTAATTTCCGAACACATCATAAGAGGTTTCACGCAGTTCCTCCAAATTAAGCAAACACAAAAGGCACAATATTTTACGCAGATGCGAGAATATTTTATTAATTCTGTTGTTGGTGCTTGCTTAATTCGAAGTGACTGAGTGGTGTTTCTGATGTCGTATCCGGCAAATACGACATGATGCGTTCAGGCCGATTAAAGCGTGCTTCAAACCGTAAGACAATAGTCAATAATAAACAATGAAGCCGTGTATGGAACAACACCGTTCAACCTACATTTAGAAACGTGAAATATTTTCGACGTCCTAATAATCTTTGATATTCAGGATTAAAAGGCGCAAAGGCAACGCAACACAATTGGGGGCAAGTTGACAGAGAGATGCACGTAAACTTAAATACTAAACGCCCAGTCTGACCATTAAAAGCACCAGTATGCGCACTTGGCAATTATCGTGAAGTTTTCAGTGAATTCTGGTAACGCTGCAAATATAGTGGTTAAAGGGCGTATCACCAGGGCGTGGTGGATTTCCGACCGGCAATCGGATCTCCTATAAAATATCACATGAGCCCGACGACGGCACCATGACTCGGCGTGTGTTCCCCGCCACAAAAGGGTTCAACAGCCACAGGATTACATGGACTCCTGGACAGTACCCCGTACTTCCGAATGGCGAATGAGCTCTCAACAGCCACCGGCAACCATGCAACTTACTGCTGCCTTGCAGACTGCGCTTGGATGTGCAAAGGCTAGAGGTGCGTCCTCGATCAAAAAGCCGAGGGGTGAGGGGACACCACTTGTACCAAATTCCCAAGAAACTCCATGAAGTATTACCGGCTCCTACTGATGAGTCACCAGTAAGCACGAAACGAATGTGCATGAGATTATACTTTCAGCTCATGCTGTCTTTTTTATCCTTCTGGACGCAACTGAACTAATTTGTTACTAGGTTCGCAACACGTAATACATACTTGCGTACATATTAGTTCTCCGCAACAAACGGTATTGACCTGTTATACTTAAATATACCACTTGTTGATTTCCAAGAAAAATATCTTCAATTTCAGAATTACACACTATATCGCTTTTTAATACAGAATTGGATAATAACTCATATATCCATTATTGGGATTCTAGGTAAATTATATTATAAAAGTAAACAATTCTGGCAAAACATGTATACTGCGTTTGTTGAAAACAGATTTCCGTTCTATACCAGATCACTTTTTAGCTTAGCACACAAACATGTGATAACTGTGTTTTGGTCTATGTATACACACAGATTTCCGTCAATAACAGATAAAATATTCCGAAATCAAAAAACGTATGTAAATGTCATTATCTAACAGCCTTTTGTTCATAAAAACGATTTTTAAAATTATGAATGTCATCGAGTAATGACCTAACTAAGACAAGCGAATGGAAAAATCCGTTTAAAACTCTGCTGTAGAAGGAAAAAGAAGGTGAAAATGTTTTCTTAAAATATTAACTACCTTTAAAGTTACCTACACGCGTGCAAACAGTCCAATTTAATGCGAGATAATCTGCTCTCCATGCGTTCTCTTATGTTTAACATTACCTTTTGGGGGTTGCAAGTCGCAGCGTTAGCTGAATTATGTTAGTTATAGTTAAATGGATATCTAGACTAGAATAGTAGTACAAAAATGCACAACAGTTAGCAAAGTATTAGTTAGATCAGATCTAGCAGGCCGCCAAATGACAGCGAGGCACGATATAATCTTGGGTAAATTTATTATAAAAACCGAAACTACATCCAAAACTCGCGCGTAAAGTAAGGGAAACAACCTAAAAAAACTTTAGGATGTAACTAGAAGATAAAAGATACCGTATCACTATTTTAAGTATGAACTTAACGAGAACACAAGTATTATGGTCTGTACACGACATTCGACAACGAGAAGCAAAATGTTAGATTTGTTTATCGAGAGCTAGACGCACACGATCGCAATCTACGTAATTCAAAATCAAAATATATTATAAACAAATTTGCCCACTAGTTACTATTAAACGTGTAATAAAGAATACAAAACAGAATCAATAAATGAAGGTCTAATATAACCTAACCATTGTAAAAGCTTTTAATAGAATATCAATCATAGGCAAAAGCCTAAACATGTAGCATAAAATATTCTCAATCTATGTTTGAATGATGTATGCGCAGCCTATGCGACTCTGCGTTAGTTGGCGTTGTGCAACTTGGACTTTTGTTGAAAACATTGCAGATTTTGTAAAATACGACCGGTGTGTCGATCGAAACTTCAAAAAAAATCAAGGAAAATTTTTGGTGACTGCGTGATACCTCTTTTGACGGAAAAGAAAGTCTGTTAAAAATTAATAAGCATGTTAACTGTTGAGCTTAACCCAACCCCAAAATCAGAATTAGTGAAACCCTTACGAATCGTAATAAAAGCAATGACGAAATAAAAAATAATAATCAAAATAGAAACGAAAATAAACGAAAAGCGTTGCTCTTAATTGATCTGCCTTAAGTCAGATAATGTCATCGGATTGTGACTTCCCTGTTTCCTAACCATATTGAAATCCTTACAAGCTTGTTCGATTACAGCTATATCACTATTACGCAGCCTTATTCGGCTCTAGACGCAGTTGTATTAGCATGGCGCTTCCGAAGATACTCTAGATTTAAGATCACATGCGACTGAATTAATTGTAAATTCAATCATAAACTATCGCAAATCCCCATAGTATCAAAATTCAGTGTTAAAATTAAACTGCACTGTTACCTGAATATTCTGCGTTATGGAGATTAATTGTGGTCGAATTAACACTGTGCGTCGTAGGAGTAATTGAATGAGAAATCAATCGCAAAATACGAGGCATTATCGATCGGTTGGACGCCTCCCAAATTATCCGAATTATACTATTCAACTATGCACATATTACATTTATAATGCAAATCCCATAGGTATATGAAACTAACTTTTTATTTAATGAATACTAATTAGAGTTTTGTGTTAAAATGGACAAAGAACGTAAGAAACTGCAAACGGCTATGAAAATTAATAGGCATTAAGGGATTACGACTTTCGTGCAGCCTAGTTAAAGTTCACTTCAAAAGACTAGCGTTTAGAAAATTTGTCCACAAGAAAGCTTAAATGCAGATTTTCAGCAAAAATAGTAAAATGATAGATCAGCTGTGTTTTTTCGTATACGCTAAAGCATGTAAATTAAGTTTAACATTTTTTTATGAGAACATACCACCGCCATTTTTATAACATAAATATGGAAATCGCCACACATTGCCAAGACCGACAGCATAGCCTATACAGGTAAGCATGAATTCAATTCGTCCGCCCCATGTTGCACGATTTATCGGCTGAGGCCTAGTTTGATAGGTAATTTGAAACTCTTCACCAAGCTCTGTGTCCAGTCCAGTGATCGCATTTTGCGGTAACTGCAAGGTGTTCTGAAACATAGCAATCAAATTAAAGCAGATATTTTAATACATATTTGAATGTACACATTGTTTGCTCAATTATGTAATGGATTTGGGGTTTAGTTCCGTATCTAGTTGTAAGCAATTTGGTGTTAGCAGTTTTAGGGTAATATGTTAGATTGACGGAAACACTCTTTTACATAGATATACTTAATTGAATTCTCAACAAGTCTACATATTTGACCTCCTAAGTATTGTACTCGAAGCATACAAGTAGAAATTTATTTTCCACTCTTTAACTTAACTAACACAGATTTTGAGAAAAACTGTAATATAGAATATAAAAATAATATATATTTACACACTTGAAAATAGCCAAGATAAGCAGAAGCACACTTTGTGAGGCGTTTGTCTGAATATGTCATCTATTATCTCACTAAAATTTACATTAAAGTTATAATGTAAATACTTGCATAATGTAAATCTGTCTTTTAAATTCATGCTTTGTATCGATTTGTGCCTATATGCGTTTCTTCAGCCAATGCGCTCAAAACAATTTTCTTCACATTAAAAGACAAAACAGGAAAAAATTCATTTAGATTTGCATAAGTGATCCTAACAAATTTTGCACAAATGAAATGCGCATTGCTGGAATTTAGCACGAAATTCCTGATTTGTTTGGCTGACACACACGAATTCCCATTGGCTTAATAATCTGAGCACATGTAAAATGTAATAAATTATTCAAAACAAAGTTTTAAAATAATTATAAATAATAATCAATATTTAATACCGTATTGCATTTAGTTAATATTAATAATTAACTTAGAACACCTCTGTGTCATAATGTGATTATGACCATTAAATAAAATTGTACCTTACAGTATTGAGGAATTTTAAACAACTTCGTTCGAAACCTGGGCTGTTGTAGTACATAACCACAATTTATAATTCATTTAGCTTTCACGTGTACCTGTTTCGTCATTAAATTTCGAGGTAAACTGATTTGTGTTAAAAACAGTGAGAACTGGATTCGTATCAAGTTCTTCCCCTTAGTAATTTACAGTCCATATATGAGGCGATTTAAAAAACTGAATTTAAACCCATGTAAACGAAAATTAAAATGAGTTGTCCTAAAATAAATACGCTTTTCTGTAATAGTATTACGCTTAAATAATTTATTTATTCATTTAACATGAATTAAATACAGTGTTTGGTTGTAGAATTTCACTTAAACGGTTAGGTTTAAATTTCTACAAAGACAATTTAATGATAAGACTACCGGCTGGACGAGAGCCGTTACCGATATAAAGTGTTTCGGTGCAGAAAAAAATTAATTAAAGTTCTCCATTGTGATATTTCGGGTATTTTTTTAAAATTCTGTCAATACAAAATCACATAGAACATAATAAAGCCGTTCAAATAAACACGGAAATTGCATCAGAAACTTCGAAACGCATTAAAATATAAAAGAACTTTCGAATGTACATTTTATGAAATATTAGTAAACCAACGTAACTGAAAAAACAGTGTAAAAAACTTGAAATTTGATGTTCTTGCTTAAGTTAAACAACAGTGGACGATAATAAATATGATTAGAGTGTTGGTAGAAAACATAATACAAGGTCCTAGGCATTCAAAATAACTAACTAGTCTAATAAAGTAGTAATGATATTGCACGACGTAACACCGGCATACGATTTAAAAACCACAGATTGCGCGGGTGGTAAAATCTATTCTTTAAATCATGTTTGCGAGCTCCATATAAAGACCAATCCATTGTAATTAACCAGTCGCATAAAATAGCAAAACTACCGTAAGTCACACGTACTGACACATTTTGAGCTTCAATGACCATCAACAAAGCACGACGGTAAACTGATGGTTACACCGGCATAATATACTGATGTTTCACTGCCAAAATATAACGACAATCATATTCGTGTGGGCTGCAAGTAAAAGCCAGACCACCCTTTCCTAGTAGAAGATTGAGACTGCTAACATAGCCTTTGTTCATTGGCCTACATGGTTTTAGAAACTCAAATATTATATCTCAATAAGTATTAAAGGCTCACAACGATAATATTCAGTTTCGGCTGATGGATATTAAAAGTAAGTAAATCATAATAAAAAATTTTGCGCTTAAAATCAGAAGCATAAATCAACTCAGGACATTCATTCATCAAAAGCATCGCATTGGACCGTGATGGTTTCCAATTTTTACAGCTTAGTAGCTAAATTTGTGCTCTGTTCCGTCTGGTAAATATATCTTTACAGTGCATTAATTAGATATCCAACGAATATTTTGATCACATGTTAAGGACAAGTTTTTATGACAGAGAAACAAACACAAATATCATAATTGACGAGTACTGCTAAAATATCTTCAATAAGGTTGTTAAATTATCAAAGTAGAACCAGTTAACGAAACAAGCTTCACTTCAGATTGTATTAACTCTGGGGTATGTTTAAGTGGATTACATAAATCTATCTATTCTTTATATGCTAGTTTAGTACGTTAATTTTGCACACTTCAAATAACACAAAGTATATTTTCAATAAGACAATCAATGATTGCGCGGGTGGTGGTAAAAATTCTTCAAATCAATTTTGCGAGCTTGAATTAAACACCAATCCCATTTTATTTAACCAGTCGTTGAACAATACTGCTAAACTATTGTCCGTCAAAAGTACTACTGACGGTAGTTTTGCTATGGTTTTCGACGACTGGTTAAATAAAATGGGATTGGTGTTTAATTCAACGAAACAGAAAAACTACTGTCAGTTACGCATATTGACGTTTTCGAATATATCTCATCATAACTAGATCATAACAGAAAAAAGGCACATCGGGGATTCATCCAAAAAACAATGTTTTAAAAGTTGAGAGAATACTTAAACTAATGCCTACACGAGCATCAAACACAATGTGTTGAAACAAATATTAACTATTGGTTTATGCCACCGACGTGAAGATAAATCTTCAAATCTCCCTCAAATTTCTGAATAACATCATTCACAATTAACAATAGCCTAACTATGATCATAAAAAAGTTCTAGCAAAAAATCGACGCATTTTTGTTTGAACCATTTATAATTTTAATTTATAAAATAAGTCAATGTTGGTTAGTGTATTAAGAATAAAGCACTCAGTTCGTTTAGAACCTCGGCGCTGTACCAATGTCAACCTGAACCGAAATATTTTCCTGTTAACGAAGAACACAGTGATTAATAGCAACTCAACAATAGAAACCAAGACTACGCACAAAAACAATTACTAATTCATAAGATAAAGTGTAGCATAAAGACGATATAATCGCATAGACATCAATGTATTATAACTACATTAGTGACAACTTAACATATAGAAAGCGTCTATAGTAGAAATACGCATTGTGCCCTCTGCCTTATATATATACTGCTGCTCCTGCTATATACCTGCCTGCCTGCCTGCTATATATGCTGCCTGCTCCTGCTCTCTTCCTGCCTATATATGCTCTACTATAACCTGCCTGCCTATATATATATATATATATATATATACTACTATATATATATATATATATACCTGCTGCTGCTTATATATATATATATATATATACTGCCTGCCTGCTATATATATATATATGCTGCCTTATATATATATATATATATATATACTGCCACTCTTCTATATATATATATATATGCTATATATATATATATATGCTTAACCCTGCTGCTGCTTATGCTTAACTGCTTATATATATATATATATATATATATATATATATACTCGGTCCTGCGTATGGTCACTACGGTAAATTTCAATTTAAAATTTCATACTCTAATCTGCCGATTTAGTATTGTGTGTTTATTTGCTGATTATTTTTTAATTATCACTGACTCAATTAATGTTGATACTTATAGAATAAGTAATAACATGGCCCTCTTCTGAAACATGAATTAGAGAGGAAAACGAAATTCTGAGATCGTATTTCAAAACTAGTCATCATAGCTAGGCAACAAGTGCCTGATACGGATATTAGATACTTTTAACAGTCGTTAATTACTACTAAAATATGATCCTGTTTATTTGTTATTATTATTATTACCATTTTTTTCAAAGACGGGACTATTTTAATTATGTGTCACCATAAGAAAACTTCTTGTTCTGTATTAAGGCATCATACTTTGAATATTTTATTCCTG
>JAQBSW010005767.1:0-54523 GCA_029291075.1 Eudiplozoon nipponicum | reverse complement strand
CGACCAAAGGAGCTAGAGTGCTCGAAGTTGTGGTCATGGCATTTGTAGAGTGGTCTTTGTGAAATAGATAAAGTTGAGATATGCATTGAAAGTGGCCTGTACCATGATATGAAGCTGATCACTACTTAGTGTTGCTACACGAAAGCGTTAGCTCTAAGTAGCTGGTCATACCAAAATAGGCAGTGTAATGTCATGTGTGAGAAATACATTATAATGTAAAATATATATACATTAAAATCAAAGGTAATTGCATAAAATATGTACACGAACATTGCCTCAGAGATGGCATAATACCAAAGAACTGTTCAAAAATGCTACACAATTGTTAGCTAAGAACAGGTGGTTATGCCACGTGAGACAAATACTAAAAATTAACGTAAGCTTAAAAAAAAATTTTATAGTTTAATGTTAATGTTTAAAAAAATTAATTACGCGTTATACAAAGCAGGTTGAGATTGTGGGCAGACGGAGCCTGAGACGTGTGTAGAAGGTTGAACGCTCTCAGGATCAGGTGGTTCGATAAACGGTTTTAACCTGTCTATGCTTACTGATGTCGGTGTAGCGCCTTGCATAATGATGAAGTATTTTTGGCTGTTTTAGTAAAATCGGGTAAGGACCGCGATACTTGGGTTGTAGTGGTGCAACAGCAGTATTGTTGCGAACGAGTATTCTCTTGCAGCTGTGGAGCTGTGGGTGAACGAAGACTGGACGAGGCGTATGTCTCGGCTGCTGTTCAGACATGTTACCGAAATGAAGTCGAAGGCGGGTAGCTTCGTTTTGTGGGTCATCTTGTGCCGGTAGTAGACGTGGGAGCTGACTAGGCAGGCGTAGATCCATGCCATACAAGAGTTGTGACGCAGACAATTGAAATTACCTGATCTGCGTTTTGACTAACGCAGCTTTCATTGTTCCAGTAATTTTCTTTTAGCAAGATATTTCGGCCCATCTTACTGTAGGCCTTCATCAGTTGCATCTCACGAAACAAATGAAGCAAGTGTTTTATTTCCTCTAGTCATAATATTTATATACCTCAGACTGACCTTTCATTAGATATTCGCGTGTCACATATTTGTGTGTGTGTACATTTTTCATAACCGTTGTTTTCATCTAACTAATTTCGACCAGAGTGGCTGAATAATAATTTATCAATTGCATGCAATAACTATTCGTTTTTTACACACTCAATGTAAATAACGTAACTGAGATGGGGGAGAGCCATAATTCAGAAACACTCATCATAAAAACATGCCATGAGTGATAGAACCAGAAGTCCGAACGACTAATGCACATGTTAAATTACAATTCAAACCACTAGGTTGTACTCAAGATAGAGAAGTTAATAACAGTTTTTGGCGCACGCCACGCATGTCCATGTGTATGTGTATGCATAACTAAAAAACTTGGTTAAACTATTTTTGATACACATGTTCGTACATCTTAATGAAACTGCAGTCAATAGACATTAATTTAGTCTTTGCACGCGCCAGACAAATTATTACTTATAAATATAGTATTATTAAAATAGTTTCAATAGGTAGGGTGGGGGTGCAAAACAGAAAATTAGGGTTGAAATCACCTAGTGCTTGAATTGTAATTTAAAACGTGCATTAGTCTCTCGGTCTTCTGGTTTTATCATTTATGGTATGTTTTATGACGAGTGTTTCTGAATTTCGGGTCTCCCCCATCTCAGTTACGTCATTTACATTGAGTGTGTAAAACGAATAGTTATCGCATGCAATTGATAAATTATTATTCAGCCACTCTGATCCAAATTAGTTAGATAAAAACAGCGGTTATGAAAATTCACACACACATGGGACACGTGTATATCTAATGAGAGGTCAGTCTGAGGTATATAAATATTATGACTATAGGAAATAACGCGCTTGTTTCATTTTTTCCTGAAATGTAACTGATGAAGTCCTACGGTAAGGTAGGTCTAAATATTTTGCCAAAAGAAAATTACTGGTACAATGAAAGCTGCATTAGTCAAAACGCAGATCAGGTCATGTCACGTTAATTTCTAGAATCGTGACAATTTCCTGTTAGAACAATGTAAACTCTAATTATTTTACACATAATCATTATTTTGGCTACAGTGAGCAATTTGGTGACAGACTATGAGTTGTCAGAATGTCATTGTAACCAATTACCTAACTGTTCACATATAATACAATCATAGCAATTTATTTTTCCACAGTATTCCTACATATAATTGCAAAAAGAAGTCACGCCCGCAATTAAGTGATTTTCGCATTCGATTTTTTTATTTTCAAAGCTTTCCTAAAATAATTGCTTATTTTTTAAGTAGTGTATGTTTAGAAATTTGACATAATTTTATGTCGAATATGACTAATCGAATTATCATTATTGTATCAATTTCGATGCACCAGTTTTCTATATATTTTAGTCGGATCATAAATATTGTGTGTTTATTTTTGAACATTCAAACTAGTTAACATTTTTTAAATTTATAAATAAAATGAATGTTGTAAATTTTGTTTGTTTTTGATACATGAGATATGTATTGAAAATTTACATTTACAAAATATTTTCCCTGTCAATGACAAAAAAGAATGAACATGTGTATTTGTGCATTTGGTACTTTGTACCTAGTAGCAAATATTTTCAGATAGAAATCAAATGCTGTATAAATGTAATCACAAACGAAATGTATAATCGTATGTACACAAGCGAGTCATTCTTACAGATGATCTCTAATTAGGAGCAGTTTTTAAGCCCTGTACCCATCATAGTTTTTGTAAAGTAATACGGTGCAGTTCCACAATCCAAGCAGACGTACAAGCTATTCTTCAATTATTTATCCGTTTGCAATTTCTTTATGAACAGCGCTAAACATATTGAAAAAGCGATTCAGAATTTCCATTCTGAGAATGTCAACAAATCGATATCTGGTGAACATGCTTTCGTCGTTTCACAAGTATGCATTGAATGTTTTAATTTCAGGTTTCTTACACACTATCTTTATGCGATATGGAAAATAGTCCTACAAATGTTGATTCAAATCGCACGAGTGTATATTTAAAAATAATAACCTTGTCGAAACATTTTATTAATGCCTCTTTTAAAAAAAATTCAAAGTGTTAGCAAAATTTGCCTTTAATTCTGATTATTTTAATTTCCGTGACTTTTGAACCCCCCTTTTATGAATCGAAATAAAGTAATTGTGCTGGATATTAAAGATATTTTTTAAAATATGAAATATGAATTATTCATAAGCTCTCAAGTCCGGATTTTTAATTTCGTCAATTTGTGACGAATTCAAAGTGATATTTTGTTTTGCATACATAAATGTCACAAATAGAAATTATGGTTCAATATCGACTGGTTCTCATTACTATTAAGGTATTTAAAAATTATTTCCCCACGTCAAACACAAAATGGAAATATAAAGGAATTTATACAAACAATTCAAAAAAGTACCTTTTGTTCGAAATTGGTGTCAAATATGTTTGGCTAGAATAAAAGTCAGACAAATATCTTAAAATGATAATTTTTTTAAAATTAATGCAATGTGCATCTTTAGACATGCAATAGACATGTTGCAAGATTCGGAAGAAGATGTGGCGTAGGTCATTTCCTGACGACGATACTGAATAAAACTTAATGTGAGACTCAAATTTACGAACCCATTAAATTAAAAGAAATTGCAATTGAAATGTTTCCTTTAAACTAAAAGTATATAAAAAAATTAAATGTTTATTAATAACTTTATTCAAAATAGAATGCACGGTGTTTGTTGCATTCCGAAAGTTCTTTGACCTAAAAGCAATGATAAATACGATTGTCATGAAGATGGGATGATTAAAACATTGATATATTATTCCTAATTTTACATAGTGTGCACAGTTTTGATAACGTGGTAGATGAATTGGACATAGGTAAATCACGTGTTCCTAGTTCATGTTCTCACCGCAAAAAAATGATTTCATTTTTTTATATATTGGGAAGACGATTCTAAATGATAAGCAAATTCGCCATTTTGATCATTAAATACATTTTTTGTAAGATATGATTTTTAATGAAATTAGTCACAAGCTTGATTCATGATAAACTGCAGTTCTAACATTGAATCATATAAATTTCAGATAAAGATATAATTTGAGTATTACATTATGCAAAAATGAGAAACATGACTAGCAATTGATTATTTGTAATGTTGAATAATGTGATGATACTGTGCATAACATTTCAATATAATTATACTGAATGTAGAAATAAATATTTCAAGAAGTTATGCTGCTGATGAAAATTATCATTGTCTTTTATTCAACTACAAGAAAGTATTATCACAATAAAAATTAGAAAGATCGGTAGGAATTGAAATTGTTTCTTATTCAGTATAAAAAAATTTAAAATACATCTTAGATGGAGGCATTTCTCTAAGCTACTTTGGTAATTGATTGTAAGTTTTGCAAATTTTCGTAAAAGAAATAAAACTTCCCCGATACATTTCCCACCAATGCAAGGGAGACCGCCAAATCTCCATACCTAGTTCCCATTTCATGAATCGTACTATTTAGATTCATATAGACATTATTCCACAGGTCCAAATGAAAAACGTTTATGCAATAGCACGTCACTTGAAACCATAAAGTTGGCAATGATACAAATTTTAATCTACTGGCATGTATATTACAGAAAACAGGGCTAATATGTTTCAAAATATTTCTTTGTACAGCTTCTAGTTTATTTGTCAATCCCTTTTCCAATGGATTCCAAGTGGCGGCAGTATATTCCGTTATCGGCTTAATCCAAATTATATACATTTGTAATTTGATATTATTCGATATGTTATTTGAATTTATTCGTGCCCATCATTAAGCAGAACATCATGAGAAAAGGCCGAATTAAATTCTGTTTTATTACATATTTTTATAGCTTCGCCTTTTTACTGTTTAATCTCAGCTGTAATGTTATGAAATACCTACTTAAGTCATACAAAACTGGTGCTACGTTATTTTTTGAAATCTCGATATTTTTCAGAACCATTGGGAAAATGATATTTATATCACCAGCAAATTTGTAAACTCGACGATTTAGAATCTTAGTTTGAAAAAATATGATGTTAGATAAATTTGGCCCCAATCTTGATATTTGTGATGTTCCACTTGTTTCTATGTCGGATTTTAATATGAAATCATTTACTTGAATAACCATTCTTCTATTATATAAATAGTATCTGATTAAACTAAAAGAATTTGCCACAGAATGTGTCGAACCTGGACACGTCAGCTTCGAGCCATTCCGCGGCAAATTATGGCTGATAAATGATGAGTTCCCAATAAAGACGAAACCGGTTTACTGGAAGAATTATATTTTCTACGCAATACAATTCTTAGTTTAGAGTGAAATAACTAAGGGACGGACCAGATGCATATATAAAGAATACAAACTTTATTATAATTATTGTTATCAACCACGTCCATATTCAAATAAACAATCTCCCCTAAAAGCAAAACGCAGAAATTAAATCTATATATATATATATATATATATATATATATATATAAGCGAATTATGAATCTAGAGATTACAGTAAATATAAGGAGAAGCTAAAACTCATATTATCGGTGGATAAAACTGAATATGTATTTCTCTGTGAATTGTATTAATTATTTGGTAATTTGATATGTAGTCCACCGAGTTAAAGGCATGTTGTTGATCTAGCTCAACTTTCGGATAACCAGAAACCCAGATTTGTTATTAACAATGATGCATCGTTAAAATTAATGTTAAAAATAGAATCTTAAAAGATAAAATAACACCTTGTCATATCAATTGATAACCAACTTCAAATATTTTTAACTTTTATGAATGCGCTATGTATTTTTCTAAAAAGAATTTTGAAGGTTGGAAAAATACCAATAGATATTCTAATGACACTAGCTCAACCGTTGCCAAAGATAAGTAAGCGAATGTGTTTTAATAATTATAGATTAATCTCTATTATCCCTTCAGTTTTGAAGATCATAGGACGACTGATAAAAGATCATTTAGAATACATATTGCCGGTTGATTTTGATACAAGTTAGATCGACAATTACTAATATGCATTCTGTGAGGAACCACGTAATTACACTAGGTAATAAAAAGTTTGATGCATTAATTGCTTTTATATATATATCTCTATAGATTTTGAATTGCTATATTCTGATGCTATTTTGAAGGCGATTAATTCAGTGAATATGGAAGAACATTGGTTGCGCGGGCGGTGATAACAATAATTATAATAAAGTTTGTGGTCTTCATATAAGCAACTGACCCATTACTTACATATATATATCAGTATAAACTAAGAATTGTATAGTGTAGAAAAGATAATTCATCCAGTAGAACGATAGCGTTCTTATTGGGAACTCATCATGTACTGACCGGAATTTGACGCGAACAGGGCTCGTAGCTGACGTTTCCAGCTTCAAGCCCTGTCCGCGGCAAATTATGGGCAGTGTATGAGCTTCCATAAATGTCCTTGGAATAAGATGAGAAACTAGCTATTGAGGGTCAAACCGCAAAGACTTTATATGGAAAAAGGAATATTTTATTTGCCGCTCTCAACTATAGTAGTCTCGCCTATGCAGTCACGACCAATAAAGTTTTTCGGCTTTTGTCACATGTGCATTGGTCATACAATTAAAAAATCATTGATTGCGCGGGTGATGAAATAATTACTTCACCTCAAGTATGTGAGAATGAATAAACAACAAATCCTATATTATTTAACTAGTCTTCAGCAACTTGGTGAAACTAGCGTCACAATTTCCATCCTGGTGGGAATATTAACGATTTGCAGATTTCGCCGGATAAAATATACGCGTACAATTAATCAATCAATAACTGAGCGACTGAATTAAATAAAAATCCCTTTTGTTTAACCAGTCTTTGAACAAAATGGTAAACCTACCGTCAGTGACACATACTGACGCGTACAGACCTTGCTTGATTATAAACTGAGTACGCTGGCAAATTCAGTAGTGATTATTAAAAAGCAATGCATATATATATGTAGAGTAAACTACTATATGCCTCTCCCAATTCAAGCAGTCTTGCATATAATTTGTTATAAATTTTTCCACATTTTCTCGGTAATCGTGAACTTTAATATTTTTCTGCTAGTAGCACAAATAACAAAGACTATAAAATGAAACCCGCAAATATTGTGCGGATGTTGCTAACAACTAATTCAATCAAGTTAACGAGCTTGAATTTTACTTAACCATTCTGCAAACAAAATTGTGTCAGTCAGATATGATGTCGCGATTCGATCTTGCATGACTGTCATCTTAGTACGACGGAAAACTGACTAGCGATGATCATACCGCAATTGAAATATATGAAACGCTAAAATAGGTATGTGGCTCTCAGCCGTAGTAATCCGCACACGTTGTAGTAGAGTAGAAATGACAGCTCCACAATTTATACGCAGTCAAAAGCAATCATTTGTTTCAAATTTATCTAAATATAAATTAATGAATTACACTAAAGCAAACATTGATTGAGAAGTAAATGGTAAAAATTCTTTTTTTTTACCCATCCCATTATATTTAATCCGTCTTCGGACAACATAACAAAACTAACGTAAGTCACACGTAGTAACGTCTTTGGATTTTATATGATGATCATCAAAGTACTATGGAAAACTGCCTAGCAAAGATCAAATCAGATTGCACATTTATGGAAAGAAAAATTAAATATGCGACTCTCAAATGTCGTTGTCTCGCATTTATTTTACTCATCAAATAATTAAAGCTGCATATTTTCTATACAATGACGAAGGTTTCCATTTTGCAATCTTCGCCACATAAACAACTGTATTGCAACTAAACAATTATTGATTGCGCGGATGTCGTTAAAAATTCTTTAAATCAAGATAGCGAGCTTCATGTAATCACCAATCCCATTTTAATATCTAGACATTGAACAACATATCAAATTTACTGTCAGTCACACATACTGACGCGATTCAATCTTGTGTGTTTATCATCTGAATACGACGGCAAACTGACTAGCCAGAATGATACCGCTAAACATAAGTATGGAAAGGAAATTTGAATAAACGAATCCTTTTAGTATTCTCGCATGGATTGAGCTTTAACCACGTAAATATATATGTTTTAAAAATTAATGATTTGTGTTAGAACGGGCACTGGTAATAACTCTTAGAAGTATTCGGGTTTGAATTAATTAAATGTAGCAGTCTTCAAACACCATAAAACTGCACTCTGTCGCACATACTGACGCGTTCCGATCTTTTATGGTCATCATCTCAATACGACAGCAAACTGAAAATGATTTGAAAATAATAATTTTTTCACGGTTTCGTCATTCTATGATGCTATGAAAATTTGATATAGTTGTGGACTAGCATTAACTTGTTTAAAGTTGTCATATAATTTACTCCACAGAATGACTACTCGTCGCATCAAACATCAGCAAGCCTTTTGATGATTTGTACAAGGAGGACCCTATAACCTATTGCATTTAGACATAACATCGTCTGATTTATGTATAACGGTAATAACGGTTTGCAGACTGTCACGCGGTTTTCTAATATTATGAAATGTTAGTTTTAAAATATTATGTATAAGACGGATACCAAACATAATCATTATCTGGGCTTTACCCTTGCAAGTTGGCAGCGAGCTATCAGTTTTCGGAATTTCATTGTGACCAGGAATCTAATTTTTCGCAGATATTACAATCCAAACTATTGATTATTGCGAAAATAGTCTTATATATAAAAACTAAAAGCAGTGGCACCCGCAATTTATGAAATAACAGTTGAACTTGAAATACGTTTTTTTTCCATTTCAAAGGCTTCCTTAAACAATTTACACTATTTGTCTACAAATATAAATATTACTAATTAAATATAATTTCAACTCTAATATTAAAGAATATTTAACTTTTATTCTTTTGTGCAAAAAATTATATTTTCCAAAATGATTCGTTAATCGAAGACTGAATGGAATAAAATAGTGTATTTGTGCAATAGGTACTGCATACCTAAAAAGTCAACAATTCAAGTGGCAACCATGTTATTTGAGAGTAACTGCAAACCAAAGGTGTATCTTATGTAAACAAGTGTTTGTTCTTCCCGATAAACCACAATTAGGAGCAGATTTTAAATCCTATGCACTCTACATATTTAGTGATACTATAACTCGGGGCTCCGAGTTACAACACAACGATGTACAATTTTGACAAATATAGTTCTCTTTAAGGTCAAATAGTATAACACTGGTTGTTACATAATATTTCTCTTAACTGTGATTTTAGCATAAATCTCTGATAGTTTCAAGCAGTTTTAATTGAGATTTCTTGTGCTGCAAATTTAATTGTAATTTATAGGTTTTTGTTTAATAAATATACACCAGCGCGAAATACGTAGGTTACCTGCGGTGGATTAATGTGTCTCTTTGTTCAAACACTAGATTTATTTAATTCACATGCCTTAACCATTTTTCACACAACTGCTAACAGTTCAGCTTTGATTCTGTTCATCAAAACTTCAGGTATTTCTCAATACTTTATCTGAAACTCTATAGTTTATATAATTTAAACATTCAAAACCTAGCAAACAGTGGAATAATTGTTTTTGGTTTTTTTATGACTGCTTTTACATGATTTCTATCCATCAATTATCAGTGACAATATTTATTATGTTTCTTCTCATCAATTATCAGTGACTCTAAACTAAATTGCTAATTAGTCTGGATTTATATCATCGTACCTTTTCTATCATTTACATGAATTCATCACAATTCATCCGATAGTGTTTATTGTGACTACTTTTGTATAAGACATTTAATTGTGTTGACAATATATTATTTTGTTATCGTCTAGAGCACGGTCTATTTGGTGAATTGATTCATGCATTGCAACATGACTTTCAATAAACGTATGATAACACGCATGAGTCTTTTTATTTCACCCTTCGGAAAAAAGCCAGAGACTAATTATGGAATGGGTAGTGATAAGAGCCACGATGGAAATTTAGGAGTAGGACATAATTACTAAATAGACAGCTACCTCGTAAAACCTATTACAATAACTGCAAAACCTCCCACTACGTAATATATAACATTTTGACAGTCCAGCCCAGCGTTCACGCATTTCCTTAATCACTTATAGCTTAATCAATTTCTTCATTAAATTCGCGACATTTATTGCAAAACTGATTCTATATTCTCATTCTTGGAATGTTAAATAAATATAAATTTCTTGAGGATGTGTGCGAGGTTTCATTAATATGCTACGAAGTTTCTGAAGTTCAATGATCAATCGATTTTTAAAATGGTTTTGAATTTCAAATTTTTCACAGACCAAATCAGCGTTTAGTTGAAATTTCATTTATTCTTATTGTTTAGACTTTTGTAACTCTTTTAACAATCAACTTTGTTCATTGTGCTTTTCTGCTATTATTGCCCTTCCTGGAAAGATTTAAATTAAATGGAGGCGTCGTCGGACTTTTCGGCATTTTATGTAGCATGGCTCTCCAAAAGGCACAGCATATTTTTCCTGTTTGTATAAATTTTACGCATACATTTATTGAGCAATTTTTTGCAATTTCGAAGTTTATTAACGAATATTTTGTTAAGTTAAGAAAAATTCACATTATAAAATTTAGAGGCACAAATTTTATTGTTTTACTGTACACGCACAAGCCCAATGCGATCGCATTTTCAGATTTTTTTAGACTGCTTTGAAATTTAGATCGAAATCCATACCAAATTATCTCCGCCTGAAAAGCAAACTGATAAAATAACAGATGCTGGTAGTGCACTGAAAAATACGCGTGTTACACAAATTGGATTATGCAGTGAATTAGCTGTAGTTCAAAGACGGAATACACTGTTCGCTCGAGAGTTGGCAGAAACTTATGAAACAATGGATATTGAGAACTGGAAATTGTATATTTAGTATATGTTTAATATTTTAAGAAAATCTATTGCAGGTGTTATATTCTTTCTGAAAATTGTTTATCCAGGCGGTACGGTGCTATTTCTTAATTACAGACCTGGAGTGGGTAGCTGGAATTTTGACCTGAGAGTAGTATTAAATTAACACACCAAAGAAAGTTAAGACTAAATAAAAGACAAAGGTAGGAAAATTTAGAGAAATGGCATATCGTACGTTGATTTGACATTACAATTTAAAACTTTTTGAGTAGCATGTGCGCCGCGTAAGTTCAGTAGCGCAACATTTGGGGAAACAACTTGTAGATTGCCGAATAAAGTTGAAGTGTGTCTAATATTTTAATTGAAATTACTTTCGTGGTCAATGTTTAGTTTATGATAACCATATGCATATAAAATCATTGACAGATATGTCGTGAATGGAATAGAATAGAAGATCTTTATTTGGATTAAAACCACACATGTTCCATCAAATAGATAATAATTTTGGAAAATGTACTGTATAAAAAAGATATCACATTACATAAATATGTGCAATTAGTCTCATATAGATAAGTAAATCTCTTTAGTTATACTGTATAATATATCAACATCACAGAGTTTGGTTTAAAGAGTAATAGATTCATCATTGAAATAGGAAAAAATAAGGTATAATTCGAGCGTAACATTATGCAAAAAATGAGAATCATGACTAGCAATTTATTGTATCTATTGTTGATTCACATGATTATATAATGCATAACATTTCAATTTTAGTAGTACAGAACTTGGAAATAAAAATCTCAAGAATGTATGTTGCTGATCACGATTATTTTTGCGTGGTTCAATTGTTAAATCTCCACGATTAAAGATTTTAGTTTTTCGCTTTTCGCTATCAGTTTTGCAAAGATCCGATTGATCCCTATTTGCATGTGCGCGTCTTGTTTATCTTATAGGCTGGGTGCGGATTCGTTGCTTTTTTCCGAAGGCTTCAACATCGTTCATACTAACCACTGGAAATGAGGTACAATCTAATCGGATCTTTGCGAAACAGATAGCACAAAGCCACAGTCTACGAACGCAAAGATAATAATTCTGTTACAAACTTTTAAGTACTTTTTTATTTTAATATTTAATTTTATAATGACCATTTGCATTTTAAACGTACATCTACAAAATTTTATTTAATTGGATTAAAACAGGTGACTATGTGTGTCACGTAAATTGAAATATCAAGATAAGATAGGTTAAATGCATTTATTAAGCTAAGTCAACTCTTGATGTTCAAGTTTGTGTACAACGCCACATTGATTGCAATTTGAGACTCTTTGGTGCTGCAGTAGATAAGCAAAATATGAAGCCTCTTTTTAGCTTCATACCGGGCCGTTGCCTTAACTTCCAGTAATTCATGATGGACGAAAATGGATGAACAAAATCTAATTGCAGAATTTTTCAATCTTTCTCATTCAGAGTATGATTTATTTCCATAAAGTACTTAACTAATATTATAAGCGGGTTAAGCCAGTTTCATCCAGTAATCATCTGGACATTACGATTTTCGAGGAGCCTAAAAAGCTCAATTTAGCAAAATTCATGTAGGAAAATGTCAGCATAACTTCCTTTTACACATTTAAGTTATTGTGGCGTGACAACTTATATCGTTAATATTTGGAAATAGTTTTTAAATAAAATAAATAAATAAATAAACATTAAGTGCGCGCACTCCATAAAAAAAATCACGTACCAATTGTATTTAAATATAGTTACAATGAATTTACTATGCAACTTACTCTGACCTATTGGCTTAATAAAAATTCTGTCGTTTTTATTATATATTGACTATAAAGTCATGTGATCTTATTAACAATTTTGAACACGCTATTCCATTACTCCAGCTAGCTGTCAGATACGCCAATTTTCATGCCCTTACACATCCAGGCCAATTGACATCGACTCATTGTTAAATTAATTTCTACGGTGTCGTGCCTTCTTCGATTTGACTCAGAAAATCAGCAAGACCCATCGGAGCCTCCATGCGGCAATTGAAACATCCTGCTTCTTCTAATTAACTATTTACGTACAACTGTCAACTCACAATTAAGGAACATAAATCCGGTGTCTAAAAGGACTTCTGGACATCCGCAAAAGTCCTAATACTTTAATTCAGCAAGACATCGGCTGGTAAATATCTCTCTGGGCATCGTACGCACAAAAAACTGTACGGCTTACTATATTGCTGACTTAGAAATATTCCAGGCCGATCGCGCCAATGAAGCAGTGAAACTATTGTGATTGTGTTGATTTAATTTGTTTATAAAACTATATATATATATATATATATATATATATATATATATATATATATAAGTTTGTTTTTTTTAAATATATAATATAGTGTTCTAAATTTATAATGCTTACGATTTTTCTTTGCTAACATTAAAAATCCTATTTTGAATAGTTGTTAGTCAAATTTTAATGCTCTCACTTTATGCTAAAACAAACACATCTGTTTACTTGTATTTTTATCTTTAACTGAGGAAGGTTGATAATTGTGTTTGGATTTGTCCACGAATTCATCTTGACTCCGACATCGGGCAGAATATCAATTTCGGAATAGCATTGAGAAATGTTTTATTTATCTTTGATCATTATTGATCATTATAGTAATATATATAGGAATCCGGCATCAAAGTAGTTCTACTCAGGTTGCGACCAAAGAGCCTCTGCAAAAACTGTAGTCTAGCCGGGATTCCATATATTGATAGATCTACAAGAAATTTTGACCGCGCTAGTCGCCAAAATACTGATAGCAATATAGTTTACTACACATGCAGAGCAGAATACAGCATTCATTTGGCTGATGACATAAAAATTTTTTTCAAAGGCAGAAGGATTCTCAATACGAACGAAATGAACGTCGAAGCGTTGTGTGAATTACCAGAGAGGAAATTGTTCGGATTAGTAAGGTATATAATGATTAAGCCACCAACAAATACCTTCAAAATTCTAGCGGAACACCTCCAGCAGACTTGATAAAAATATGTAGTAATCTGATGGCATATATGGTGAAGGACACAGAGCTAATATGTTTCGCAACTTTACTTTCTACAGATTCTATCTCGTTTGAAAAAAACATTTCATTAGTTTCCAATTAGCAATGGCATATTGTAATGCTGACAGAATAAAAATATTATACATTTGTAAATCTATATAAATCTATAACTTATTTCTCATTTTTAGCACCCATTTGTTCTTAGAATAGCTAATTATTCTTTAAATACGTTTCCCAAATAAGCTGCACATTGTATATTTGTGAATCAAATTTTGACTTCTTGCTGAAATTTGATCTCTAAATCGTCATTAATCAGAGAATCATGAAACTAAACTTAATTTAATTCTGTATTATTAAAGATTTAACTAATTTTAATGTTTTCTTAGGTTCAACATTATCGTTAACTTAATCAGGTCATACAAATTTATTATACCGTCCTATTATCCCTCATTCTTCACCCACATATATAGTGGTTAAAGGACGTAATACCGGCTCCTACCGATGAGTCGCCAGTATGCACTAAACAAATGTGCATGCGATTATACTTTCCGTTCATGCTGTCTTTGGTTTATCATCTGGTCCATCTGAACCTATTTGTCACTAGGTTTACACTAATACATACTTGCATATATATATATATATATATATATATATATATATATATATATATATATATATATATATATATATATATATATATATATATATATATATATATTATAGTTCTTCGCAGCAAACAGTATTTAACTGTTATTATAACATTATTTTTATATTTTTTATAATTTGCCGCGGCAAATTCTGGCCAGTACATGATGAGTTCCCAATAAGAACGAAACCGGTCTACTGGATGAATTGCCTTTTCCACACAATACAATACTTAGTTTATACTGACAAATGTTAGTAATTAATTGGTCAGGTGTTTATATCAAGACCGCAACCTTGATTATAATAATCATTTTTACATAGCAGGATATTTTTGTATCTATTGCAAAATATGTAGGGGAAGATATTTCCGCCGACATAATGTAGAGGCCCTTTGGTAACAACCATAAAATCGCGTCTGAGAGGCAAGGCTCAGATAATCTATATATGCAGTATGATCATCTAATTTAGAACAACTAAATCCATTAGAATTATTAATTAAACTACATTTCTTAACTCCAACTGCTTATTGCACTTTATCCAAAATATTTTCTAAACCAGCCATAATATTATAATAAGATTTCTTGCAATATATTATAACAATAAGTGTGCTCACCCAAATACGCTGATATCCACAGATGACAGAACGAACGATGGTGACTGTGTAAAAAAATATCCACGCCATTTACCGGGAGAAAATTGGAGATCTTTACCAATTATGTGTATTAAGAACAATAGATGGATGCTAATTTCAATACTTTTTAATGAAAGATTATCCAGATAGAACCGTGCTGCAAAGCGTGTATACAACTCAATAACTCAGAAAAACTCTCTTATAAACATTCAACAAGACAAGTCAAATACTTGGGCAATATGAACAAAAGAAGCTTCCAAAAAATAACAATATTTAAAAAAAATACAATATTGCTTTATGAAACCAGCGATTAAATCAAATGTTCAAAAATAAAGTTTGATTTATTTATATATGAAGAGTTAATTAATGTCCAAAAAATTAATTAACCTCCACATACACCCTCATGTTTCATATGTTCACTTTACGAAGTCCTCCTTCTTAGGTTTCTTGATAACTCTTCCAGAACGAGATTAAACATGTTTACTTCACTCGGTTTAAATTTCATATTGCATTGTTCTATGTCCTTAGACGTCTTGGTATTAATTTTTTACTTCTTTCCCACATTTATCTGGATCTTCCTTTTTCTCAAAACTATTCGAGTCATATCTCGTCTCAGCTTCTTGATACTTTGATGGATACCATTCCTCAGTCTCCTCCTCCGTCCATGTAAACTGTGGAATGCAGCGATCCAGTGCTACACAATCTAAGGTGCCAATTTCTTCTATAAATGCATTTTTATCAGTGTGATGATTGACTTTAAATGGCCTCTTAAAGAATGGAGTCAGATAATTCTGTCTACTATCGTTAGTTATATATACAAAAGATGCCAGCTTTAAATCTGAAGACACATAGCATTTAGATCTTGGGCTTCTCGATTTTGTTGGAGCTAAACAACCCATTTTATCTCACAATGCTACAACAAACCGATCTACTGAACTAGAGGCCCAATCGAGAAAACTTGGAGCTTCTGTTAGAAGATATACAAGTAATCTCAGTAGCTCTCCTTATAAAAGTTCGCCTATGGATTTTCCTAACAGAGCACTGTATCTGTTTCACATTGCCAACAAAACTATGGGTAAATCATGTATCCAACTGGATCCACTGGTGCAGCGTAATGCAGCCTTCAGCTCCCTATGCAGTCTCTCAACCATCACATTAGCTCTGGAATTATATGTACATGTGTGTCTTACTTCTATCCCCATACTATTTAATGATCTGATAAATAGTTCAGATATAAACTGATTACCACGACCAGTAGTTACCCTTGCCGATACACCATATTTCGAACCCCAATTATTGCCACCTCAAACTGACGACTGAAAAAATCAACCATCCTGAGTAAATACATCTGGCCAGAAATTTTTGGCCTTTTTATTATATCAATATTAACATGCATGAAACGACCCGCTGATATTCTAATCGTTTTAATTTCAATTTTAATATCACGCTAAACTTTACATGTTTGACATCAGGCACATTTCCTTATCCAAGCTCTGATGACTTTCAACATCTTATGCCATACATATCTATCAGTAACCATCCTGATAGTTGCCTTAATGAAAAGATGACCTGATTCATGCAGCTGTTGTATTACCTTATAACTTAATTCTAACGGTACATACAGTCTAGTTTGGCTCCTGGAGATTTCGTATAGTAGCCACTTATCTACAATCCTTTTCCTGTATACACGAACTTCTTCTCCAACATTGTTACTTACACAATCAACAGCCTGTGCTTCCATCAATTGCTGGACAAGATCATTAGGAGATACAACAGAGCATTCTTTTGTCCTAAGGTATGAGTATTGGTAAAATCAAATTCTGTGAGTCTGGGTTATTTGTGAATTCACTCACTGAGTATAATTAATACTATTCGTTTTCCTTAGAATGCGTTCTCGTCGGTCTATGTTCAGTTAATGTCGTTAACTGATGTCCATTTAGATACTGCTTAAAATGCAGCACTAAAGAATAAAATGCTTGTAATTCCTTTCCAAGCGCGTCATAACGCATCGTGCGATCTTGGATTTTCCGACTGTAGAATCCTATAGGCTTGACTATACCTTTACCCCTCTGATGTAACAATGCCCTTATAGATCGTAAACGGCTCATTCCAATCCACAGATGCTCATGTGATAATTTGTCTTAACAGATCTTTTGGCCCTCTGGAAATTCTCCTTGTCGTCTTGGCTAAAATTAATAGCCCAGGACATCTTGATCGTGCTTTGTTCACTAACTAATTGTCAAGTTATTGATCCATAAATTCCAACTTAACCTGGTATAAAAAGACGATAATAGCTTACCATCCCCAAAAATCTACGCAATTGACGTATAGTTCTGGGTTCTGGCACATTCTTGATTGCTTGGACCTTATCTTCCAAGGGTTTGATTCCATTTTTGAAAATGAAGCGTGGAAGAAATTTAACAGTAGAGCAAACAATTCTGCTCTCTTCTGTCTTCCCGACCAATCCATAATATTCCGGCTTTGATAAAACGACGTCCACGTGATCCCAGTGTTCCTCCCTAGATTGACTATATAAAATGATGTCATCTATATATACTCTAGCAAATGGGGAGTCTTGAAGAACTTCCTCCGTCAGGCGATGGAATGACTGACTTACATTATTCAAACCAAAAGGCATACATAAGAATTCATGCAATCCTCCTCCAGGAAATCGCACTGCGATGACCGGTATAGATTCTGCCTCCATAGGTACATGATAGTACGCTTTCTGCAGATCTAATGTTGTATATACCTCTTTCCCCATTATATCCCTGAGCAAAGTATTTTGGTTCGGTAGAGGATACGAATCGCCTTTTTGTTACTTAGTATAATAGACGATAGTTACTACAAATCCTCCATTGGCCTGGTTCAGGTTTGGGAACTACCACTATTAGAGATGAAAAGTTGGAATTTGAACGCTTACAAATTCTTTCTTATCTTAACCGCATAAATACTTCAATGGCAACCTGATGCTTATGTTGTACTAACGGTTGAGCTTTCGATAAACAGGGTTTTTGCTCCACCACATCGATTTAGTGTTCAATGACTGATTTTAAACCCTCCCGCTTAGCATTAAATGACAAAAACACGGACAGGTGTTTCTCGATGAAATCCACCAAGTCATCGGCGACGACGGGTCTGGGTAGTCTCACTGACATAACTACTGATGTCGCAGTTTCAGCATAAGTCACTATCCCAGTGCTTTGTCAAATGGTCCTAGATTTTGGATCTAAAATAGATTTAAAAAACCATCCCAATAATGTTATCCTTTATATCAGCGACCCAAAAATACGACATAAATGGTACTTTCTGCCTCAATGTCACTGACAATTCTTTAACTCTCTTAACGTCAATTGGACATCCATTGGCAACCCATAGTTGATAATGAAATGTTGGACTATCATTTTCCACTACATCGTATCGAACTATGCTCACATTTGTACCCGAGTCCATTATAAAGTTTGACAAACTAAGTTCATCTGTTATAACGAATTTATTATTTCTATAGCCAATATTCTCTTTGAGATTACCTTATAGCCGAAATCTTACTGATTTTCAGATTGTATTACAGCGCGTTTCTTCTATCGAGGCTTCCGAACTTAACTTCGATGATATTAAGATGACTCGAATATGCATACACCACGCCAAGGGAAGAGTACTTCCTTTCCATCGGGTACTACTCAAACTTGGAAATTTACATCCTTTCTCATAACGCTTTCCACACTCGGTGTAATTACGATAAGAAATGCACCATTTGCGTGTTCCTTGAATTCACCTTACCTCTGTGGAACTTCCCGTCTTGGTTTTTATCCAACCCACATCCCGTCGGAGGGTACTTAATTCATTCTCTACGTTCATGAGTCTCTCTGAGAGATGTCTGAATTGCTGCCCCTGGTGTGAATCTGTTGTTACTGCATAAACCTTAGGTTCCATCTGACGATACAATTTGTCCAACCCTTGTGTGATTATTTGGCCACTCTAGTTTCAATGTATCATAGACATCCAAAGTAGCTCTAAATATAGCAGGCAATTCTGATACAAATATACTGTTTATAAATTCTTCAGAAATATTCAACCCGATAGGTTTTGAAATAAGTCTGTCATAAAATTCAGATCGAAGTTGATTTCTCATCTTTTACTGGCGTAGTAAGTCAGTTATCCATTCTATCCTCTCGAGTTGATATTTCCATGAAGTCCTTCCACCAGGATCTGAAATGCATTTACAGGTCTGTTTTCGTTAACAAATTTCCTCAGTCTAAATAGAATTATTATTACAGGCTCAGGCAAACACCACCAGACCTTGGACCAACTTTTCTGTAGAGTCAGTCCTTCTTTTTAGCTAAATATAGAAATTTGCATCTTTGACTCATACATAATGGTTGTCTGGTCTGCACATGGTGAGCTTAGAATTTCTATCCATAGAATTGCGGCAAAAAGCGATCATCTACATCACATGTTTCCGCACAGAGGATCCTGGCGCGGTCGCCATTTATTATAGTGTCCCTTTTGTCATTAACATAAGAGAGCCTCTGAGATGCCAAGCTCGAATAATCCATATATGCAGTATGATCATCTAATTTAACACAACTAAATCCCTCAGTATTATTATGTAAACTACATTTCTCAAGTGAAACTGCTAATTGCACTGTATCCTCAATATTTAATAAACCAGCCATAATATTAGAATAAGATTTCTTGCAATATATAAATAAGTGTGCTTATCCAAATACGTTGAAATCCGCAGATAACAGAACGATACATGGTGACCATGACAAAAATATCCACGTTAATGACCTGGAGAAAATTTGAGATATTTCTGAATAATATGTATTAAGAACGATAGATGGATGCAAATTTCAATGCATTATTAAGAAAGATTATCCAAATAGAACTATGCAGCAAAGCGTGCATGCAGCTCAATAATTCAGAAAATCTCCCTTATAAACATTCACCATGACAAGTCAAAATCTTCGACAATATGTACAAAAGAGGCTTCCAAATATTACAATATGTTTAAAATAACCACATAATTGTTTTATGAAACCAGCAATAACATCAAATGTCCAAAAAGAAAAATTGATATAATTTTTATATGAGAAGTTAATTTATGTCCAATAAATTAAATAACCTCCACAAGAATTAAAGAAACAATTATTAATAAATTTAAACCACTGTGGCTGATTGAAACGAATATTAATTAAAAAGAAAACATTCTTTATTTTCTAGAACATTCTTTGTTTAAATACTTGAAGTAAATATATCTGTGCATAATTCGAGTTTCGGTATTCTACAACTGTTCTGAAGTAACTTTCTCTAGCAAGCTACATTTGACATTTTATTTTATTATTTTAGTTATACAAATCGTGACCTTCAAAATATAGTCCTGCTTCTAATTTGTGTTTTGACTCGTGCATGTTGGGGACGTTCTGAAACAGGTAATTTAATAATTTATTTTTTGCGTCTAATCTCTTTTCTTGTTATTGTTACGTAAGAAGTACAAAGTCCTTCGCCAAATTAATCAAATATATATTTAAGTTGGATTACAATGTAAGCTAACCATAAGTTCGGGACTCTTAAAATATAGTTCAAGATGTTGTACACATGAATTTAAGAGATGTGGAAGACAACACCAACTTATCCCAATCATATAGGTTTATTAATACTGAAGCCGCCTTAACGTAGTTCTAATGCAGTTTTAATTAACTAAAATGAATTGAGACTCTACAAAATATGGTGATGCGCTAGTCCAAAACTAATCCGTTCACCATCTTATAAATTCAAAAAACATTCAATTTTGGTCGGAAACGCCCAAATGCTATACAAAGATGACCAAATTTTAAAACTGCAGCATGGATGATATTGCCAGAGAATTTCACTAGCACCTGTAGATGAAGAACCGTACAATGCATTCGAGGTATTAAAGGCTTAGTAGAGATGGGACGTAAACTACCATTGGAATTTTATGAACGTCATTGTGCGAAAGCTTCCGGATCTTATATATCTAGATATGAGTTACACTCTATTTTTAGAGCTTAGGTAACATCCAGGCTTAGAATGACATTGAAGGTATTTGAGACTATTAATGTTGATTGACGAAATTCACTCAGAGTACTATACGGTCTGTATTAACAGCAGAATCCCCAGGTATGTGCTGTGACAGCAGATTCAGTTATGGTGCAGCCAGGCAGGACAGATGCAAAAACCATCCTTCTACAAGAAAATGCTCGCTAATTGAATAGAGACGTTGCAAATATAAATCGCAAAATTGATGGTATGGCGAGAATTATTTCGCAACTTCAATATCAG
The DNA here is from genome assembly GCA_029291075.1 of Eudiplozoon nipponicum. NCBI lineage: Eukaryota > Metazoa > Platyhelminthes > Monogenea > Mazocraeidea > Diplozoidae > Eudiplozoon > Eudiplozoon nipponicum. Next base: position 32,970 of record JAQBSW010005767.1, on the reverse strand, counting down.
GACAGAAATTCCAGTCACTTGCGGAAACGCTTCGATTGACCGCGCGGATGGTTACAGGCTCATTGTGAATATGGACGAAGTGCCAAAGATAAAATTGCATATACTCGCGTTTAAGTGGACCCAGATGGAGGAGAAGCACTAAACCGGTAGGTGAGAATTCCTCACCGGGAAAAGTCTGAAACCCCTTTGTAGGAGCCGTAGAAGTTGGGGGTTCTATTGCAAATGCTACCTGATGTGTATTTAAAAGGCATAATTAAGGCGAAATAAAAAGGTGCGACTATAGCGAAGAGCATCGACACAGATGGCAAGAGGATTAAATTATACCTAAGCACAGATCTTGAAAAAAATGTCGGATTATCTGGCAATAAATTCATTTTTAGGTTTGAGTTGACTAGTCTGAATTTTCTTATTGACACGCGTACAGAAATAAGCATAATTAAGACAGAAGTGGTTGAAGCAGATTGCCCTACATTTGATTATCATTTATGGGCCGCCAATGGTGGTCCAAAAGGAGCTATTGGGATAAAAGAAATGTCGGTAACCCAAGGACAGAAATCTTCATTTAAGTGGAATTTTCTGGTAGCTGATTTCAAAGACTATATCATTGAAATGAATTTATTGATTCATTTTAATCTGACACTAGATCCAAAATGAACATTCCCAGACGGCGCAGGGGTGTCAACACACACTGCGTCCACGACGTCGGCAGATAGGACGGTCCTTTAACCTGTCCTATAATCGCAAGTTATATTGCCCATATCATCGAGATACACCTTGTAGTGTTTCACACTTTCAGTGATAAAAGCAATGGGTTAAAGACAGTAGTATAATATCAAATTGAATTAGTGATTCCATTGCCTTGTTCACCAAAGGCTCAACCGTTGGCACAGATCAAGAAACAAATTGCTGAGTCTGAATTTCACCAATTTTTCGCACAGGGTATTTTTAGAAGGTCAAATACTAATTTTGATTCCCTAATAGTGGTAGATCCCCAAAACTGAACCGATACAATGGAGGGTTTGTGGAAATTATCTTATATTAAATTCAGTGACTAAGGTTGATTCTTATCCTCTCCCTAATGAGAGTATTCTGATACGAGACATAATGGGATATAAGGTTTATTAAAGTTTAGATCTCCAGAAAATGTTCTATCAGATACTTATGGAGTCAAGTTCTATACCACTCACCGGAGTCAGATTCCCAAGAATGGGATCGCATGAATTTCTTCAAATGCCTTTTGGGTTGAAGAATGCCAGTCAAAAATTCCAGCGTTTGCCTGAAGAAATCTCAGTATTGTCTCGTTGCGAGTGTATGCAGAGATGACATAAATATTTTCAGTCGATCACGTAATGAACATCGTGAGCATTTGAAAACGCATTTGATCAGGCTGGAATAATATGTATTAGTGGTCAGACCCAAAAATGGCACTATTGAATGTTCTTCAGTTAAATATCTTGGATCTGTACTTTCTATGGACGGAACTAAACCTTTGTAAGTCAAAATCCAAACCATCAATGACGTAATGGAGCCCCGGATCTTGAGCCGATTTCCAAGGTTCTTGTGAGTGTTCAGCTGTTACAGGAAATTTATTTTAGGTCTTGCCGGTACTAAAGGATTGCTAACACGCCAACTCAGACGTGAAAAGAGCACGATCAATAAGATTTGGCCTACCAATTTGAGTCAAGACGATCGAGAAAAATTCTAGAGGGCCAGGGAAATGCTAAGTGACAGACCTATACTTGTACCTGTAGATATGGTGAAGCCATTTGAGCTAATCACAGATGCCTCAGATGTTTCAATCGAAACAGTGCTTCAGCAAAGTGAATAGGAAATGGTAAGACCGATTGGGTTTTATTGTCTAAAGCTTTATGACCGAGAAATAACGGTATGATACTTTTGGTAAAGAGCTTCTTGTTGTTAATGCTGCAGTGCTACATTTTAAGCATTATTATTTTGGCCAAAATGAAGAGTAATCCTAGATTAGGATACAAACTCCTCACAGATTATAGTAAATATAAGGAAAAGTTAAAGCTTATATTACCTGTGGATAAAACTGAGCACGAATTTCTCTGTGAATTGGATGATGTTTTTGGCAATTTGATATGTAATCCACAGAATGAAAGAAATCTTATGGAAATACCTGATCCTTTGGGAGACCAGGAATCAGGACTTGTTATTGACAGTGATGAATTGATAAAATTGATGTTAAAAATCAAATAAAAAAAACAAAAAGATCACCTTGGTATTTCGATTGATAATCTGATTCAATTACCCTTAACATTTAGGAATGTGCTCTGCAACTTTATAAATAGAATTTTGAAGAATGGGAAATTACCAATCGATATATTAACGATAGTAGCTAAGCCGTTGCCAAAAGTTAGTAAGCCAACGTGCGCCAGTGATTATAGATTAATCTCTATTATCCCTTCGTTTTTGAAGATAATAGAACGATTGATACTAGATCATTTAGAACGTATGTTACCGGCTGATTTTGACTTATGTCAACATGGCTTTACGAAAGGTAGATCGACAACTACTAATATGCTTTCCATGTGGAAACATGTAATCACATTAGACGAGAATAAGTTAGATGCATTAATTGTATTTATAGATATCTCAAAAGCTTTTGACTCTATATCTTTTGATGCTATTTTGAATGCGATTAGTTTGTTGAATATTGATCCGAATATTTTTAGATTACTTAAATACTATCTATATAATCGACGAATGAGTATTCAAGTAAACGATTTGATATAAAATCGAAACGAGTAACGAGTGGAGTTCCACAGGGATCAAGCTTGGGGCCAATTTTATTTAAAATTATATTTTCAAATTTGGAAACTAAGATCCTTAACGGTCGAGTTTGCAAATTCGCTGATGATTTAAAAATAATCTTCCCAATTGATCCAAAAAATGTCGAATTCTCCAAAAATAATGTGACATTAGATTTGTATGATTTGAGTAAATATTTGATTAACACTAGGGCTGAGAATAAACAATAAAAAGACGAGAGCTTTAAAAATAGGTAACAGAACAAACTTTCATTATGTTTATTTTCATGATGCTGTGATTAATGATGTTTTTGAGATTAAACTTATGCAAGAAATTAAGGATTTAGGCATAACTATTCATTATACTGTAGGGGTACTTTTCGCTGTTGCTATCTCGTTCCTGATTTTGTACCCCTACTACTTATCAATGGTGGTTATTATTATTACCCGTGCGTCTAATCAGTCTCTGATCATTTTCGGATGGTTGATGCGAGAAGGCAAAAACATCTGGTCATACATATATTCTACACAATATTGCAATTAGAAATATAATTCACAGATAGTCCAATTTGACCATGTGTTGGTCGGCAATAAAAAAAACAGATTTTAACATAAAATTATATCCTAAACAACATTCTCAATTAAACTAGATTGTCCGTCTTCTAGACGGCAAAAATAAAAGTGATTTATGTCTATAAAGTGAAATGTTTATAACAAATGTCTGGATCGGAATGAATATAGTCAAAAGATTGAAAATATATGACAATATGAACATAGTAAAATGATTTATATTTATAAAGAATATGTTTTACATACAATTGGTTATTCTTACACAAATGTCTGGATTGTAATGAGTAGTCAAACGATTAAAGATACATGATAATATGAGCCTAGTAAAATTATTTATGTTCATAAAGTAAAATGTTTTGTGTAAACCGTTTAAAGATTTAAATGACAAACAACTCACAAATGTTTTTTATAGTAAACAATCAATCATTTTCATAGTAACGAATAATCCGATAAATTTACTAACACAATAGTCCACCGCGTGATCCTCTCGGATCGCGCGCGGTTCTGTCTAATTTATAATAACACTATTAATAACAAATAAAATTGCAGTTCAAGAAATATCGATTAAACTTGCTTGAGACTAAAAGAGATTGTTCCTAAAATCACAGCTAATAGAAATATTGTTTAAGGACAGAGTTAGAATATTTGACCTTAAAGAGCACAGCGTTTGTAAAAATTGACCTTCGTTGGGTTGTAACACGGAGCAGCGTGTTACAATTCAATGTACAGCTTCTGCTAAGAGACATATTGAAAGTATACTAGGCAGGGTGAAGAAAACGATGGGCACTAATAAATTGAAATATCTTATCGAATGATATAAAACTTCAAATGTATATAATATGGATTAGACCGGTACTAGAATATGCTGTCGCTACTTGGAATCCATTAAAAAAGGGTTTGTCTAATAAGATAGAAGCTGTACAAAGAAAGGTTGTGAAACATATTAGTCCTATTTCTTGCATTATATACGCCTCTAGATTACAGTTTGTGTCATTGCAATCTCTGTGGTTTCGGAGGATGTGTTATTGTATAAAAGTTTTCCATTTGAACCAGTGGACTGGTGCCTATATGACTCCGATAAGAAAGAGTCATGAAGTTGGAACTAGATCTGGACATTTGGCAATATCTCCTCCTTTGGTGGGGAATGTAGCGAGCAAGTTATTCTCTTTCTCGAAAATCTACAAAATTTATAACCAATTGCCGAAGGGGCTTAGAGAAATGCCTCCATCTAAGATGTCTTTTAAAACTTTATCTACTGAACTTGAAAAAGTCTGCAATCCTGCTGATATTTTTTATTTTTTTGATTATGATAATACTTTCTCATGGTTGAATAAAAGACAAGGATAATTGTTATTGGAAACAGATTTTCTTGAGATTTTTATTTCCAAGTTTTGTATTATTATAATTGAAATGTTATGCACTATTTCTTCAAATTAGTTAACATTACATACAATCAATTGCTAGTCATGGTTCTCAATTTTTGCATAATGTTACACTCGAATTATACCTTAATTGTTCCTAATTTGATGATGTATATATTATTCTTTTCAGTCGAACTTTCTGATATTGATATATTGTATTGTACAACTAGTGAGATATACCTATCTACATGATATTAATTGCACAATTATTGTGATGTGATAATTTTTTTAATATATATTGTACAATTTCCAATTTTATTATTTGATGGAATATGTGTGGTTTGAATCCAAATAAAGATATTCTATTCTATTCTATTCTATTCTATTATTTATACGGTCATCATTTCAAATTATTGACAGATCACAAGCCGTGGATAAGTATACGTAATAAAACCACGAGGCTTAATTATTTACGCAGAGTGAATTCCTAGATTACCCATGTAACAGAGTTTAATTTCACTTTTTATGATATTTCTGGTAAAAAGCTTGCGGTAGCAGATGCACTTAGCAGGCCGAATGAAAAAGAGGTCGAGCTGATACATAAAGGTCCGTTGAGGAATCTAAATGATAATCTAACCAATTAATTTAATCATATCTACGTTAGTTTTGTCTAGGAGACCAGGATATATTCGCAAGCTCCTGAGTGGCAAGTGGTTGTTATGCGAAACGTCCAGACATCAACCACGATCATATGTGCTGTTGGAGTTACGCGCCAAAATAATTCAACAGTTGCACAATTTTGGACATTCATACGTAAAAGCCACAATTCGATTAATTACATTAATTATATGTATAGCCGCATATGTCTAAAGACATACGAACATGCGTAAGGTGTGGAAACCTACTATAACCGAGATTCAAATCATTGGGATACTATCAAGACGTTTCAAACATGTACACATATATATTGTCAAGATGCCTGAAGTCAACGCTCAAAGGTTTTTGCTTACAATGCTTGATCGCTATAGTCGCCAATTTGAAGTAATACATTTGAAGGATATGACAGCGCAAGACGTAAACTAAAGTTTACTCTATTACAGAGAAACTAATCAAGTGATCTGTTAAGGATTTGGAAATCTGTCCCGATATCAGAGATGGAATAGAGTAGAATAACTTTATTTGAATTCAAACCGCAGTTGTTCAATGAAATAGATACCAATGAAGTTTGCAGTGACGCAAACTGAAATCTTCTAGCATATGTGATGCAGGACACTGCGCTAATATGTTTCATAACTATAAACTTCTCTACATAATTAACGCAAGGTTTCTTGTATAGTCAGGTTGTTTTCGGCATCTGCCCTGACTGGCTGCACCGTGAGAGGATCTGCTACTACGGCATGTACTTGTGGTTCCTGCTGTTTATACACCCCGTCTAACCCTATGAGTTTTGTTGGCCAATCAATGCTCATAGTGTCAAATACTTCCAATGTGGTTATAAGCCTAATAGGTAGCTCAACTGTGAAAATGAATTTGACTAAATCTCTGTATATATTTAACCTGGAAGCTTTTGTGCAAAGGTGTTCGTAAAATTCGAACGGTAATTGACGCCCCATTTTTTCTAAGCGTAATAATTCGCATATTTGCGCCGATCTTCCAGACTGATATCTCTGTTGAATTTCAGCCATTAATAACTCAAATGCATTGTACGGTTTTTCAGATTTATACTGTGGTATACTTGAAATTCTTGGACTGGCGCGGTCGCCAAAATTTGAAGAGGCTCCTAACCTATTCGTGTCTAAAAATCCCATAGATGCCAGAACGCTTGTGGTCCCAAAAATTTACAGTAGAATCTGATATGCTTATATTTCCATTCGCATCTGCTAAATTCTAATCTGCAATATCTTGCACTAAATTGCTAGTGTCCTCAAATTTAAGATCAGCATCCATCTCTGTGAAGTTTGATTATTAAATGGACACTTCATGTTAGGCAATCGGAATGCGAAACCTGTCTCACACAAACTCCCAAACAAATAATCTGGAAGGAGGTTTACGTGAACAACAGAATAATCAAATTACCTGTTCCAGAACGTCCCTTCTATGTGTGCTTCAATAACAAAATGCAAGACAGTTTATGCAGATATATATTGTGCATGCTTATCCATTTTTTATAAATAAAATGGGAAAATTGCAGCAGACCAACAGAAGATACATCCAGTCGAGGAACGTGATGCTCATAAACTGAAAATGGCGCACAATTCGAAGTAAAATATTTAAACAAAGAATGTTGTGGAAAATGAAAGAAAAAATTCTTTTTAAATCAAATTCGTTACAATCAGCCATGTGTTGAGGCCCCTAACCTATTGGTGTCTGTAAGCCCCATAGATGCCAGTTCGCTAGATGTCCTAATATTCACAGTAGAGTCTGATATGCCTACGTTCTTACCTGTGTCAATTAGATTTAAATCCGTTAGGTCCTGCCCTAAATGAAATACATCATCTAATTTAATATCGGTATTCATGATCAAGAATTATGATACTCAAATTGACACTTACTTATGGCGTTAGAAGGGTGAGAGTTGGAAAGCTATATCTTCAGCAATAATCTGCTTTGATGTGTACGTGACCCACAATAATAAATAAATTACCTGTTCCAAGACTCCTCCTTAGTGTTATATTATATCAGAACACAAGGCAAGTGTTGAAAGATGTATATTGTATAATGTTGTAATCGTTTATTATGGAGAGAAATGTTAAAAATGCAGCAAACGAAAATCTACAACCAGCTCGGAAGCACGATACTCAAAAACTGAAAATAGCGCACAATTTTAAAAATCAAGTCTTTAAACAAAGAATGTTCTGGAAAATAAAAAGAAAAAATTCTTTTTAAATAAAGTTGTTACAATCAGCTATGGTGGTTTAAATTTATCATTCAAGGTCATTTTATAAAAGGCGGAGGATTCAACATCCTCTACACACACCACCTTCTCAAAAAAAGAGAGGAACGACTAATAGTAGATGTAATCATCGTTCTTCGGCTGACGTAGTATTCTTCCAGATCGTTTTGTGCATACTGGCGCCCCTGACGTCGTCATCTCGCCCGATATAACATTCGCTGGTTCTTCAATATCATCTGGTGTCGACAAATAATTTTCATGCTGTGATTCAGTAGAATAAGATTTTGATATGTTAGACAACGGTTTTTCCAATTGCTGCATTTCATTATGTGTCTGCAAGATGGGATTGCACACCTCAGATTCGCCCATGGAACGGTCATTCAACGCATCTTTTAATTCGGTCACACCGTCAATCCAGATAAACTGTGGAATACAGCAATCCAACGTAACACAATCCTCAATGCCATTTATTTCTATGATGACATTCTTATCAGTCATCCTCTTGACCTTGTATGGTCCTTTGTAAAATGGTGTTAGGCAGTTCTTCCTATTCTCATTAGTAATATAAACATGCGATGCCGATTTTAAATCAGAGGACACATAGCATTTAGTTTTAGGTTTTCTAGTTTTGGTTGGGGCCAAACGACACATCTTGTCTCTAAGTGCTCCTACAAACCAATCTACATAACTAGAAGCCCAATCAAGACTACTTGGAGTTTCAATTAGAAGATCTCCAGGCAACCTTAATGGTTCTCCATAAACTAATTCTGCAATGGAAGTTCCTAATTGTGCCCTATATCTGTTGCGCATGGCGAGTAGTACTATAGGAAGATCGCGTATCCAGCTTGTTTCATTAGTACACCTTAATGCAGCTTTCAGTTCACGATGTAGCCTTTCTACTATCCCATTTGCTCTAGGGTTATACGCGCTAGTATGAATTATAGTGGTTCCCATGATTTTAAAGGATCTTACGAAAAGCTCTGACATAAATTGACTACCACGATCACTAGTGACCTTTTCCGGAACACCATAACGCGATATCCAATTATGTAGAAACGCGAACAAAACTTCTTGTGCTGTCATGTCTTTTAAAATCGCCACTTCAAATTGACGACTAAATCTATCTACCATAGTCAGCAAGTATTTGTTTCCGTTTACTTCAGGCATCTCAACAATGTCTATGTGTACGTGTCTGAACCGTCCATTTGGTATTCCAATGTTTTTTTATCTCGGTTCTGGTATGTCTCCACACCTTACACGTTTGACACTTGGTACAGGCTCTTACCCATACCCGTATATCTTTAGACATATGTGGCCATACGTATCTGTCGTTGATTAATCGAATGGTGGCTTTAATGGATGGATGACCCATGTTATGTAATACTTGGATAATCTTGGCCCGTAACTCCAATGGCACATATGGTCGTGGTTGACTTCTAGATGTTTCGCATAACAACCACTTGCCACTTATGAGCTTACGCACATATCCTGGTCTGTTGGACAATACCAATGTAAAGGGATCCAGTCCTTGCGCTTCCTCGATTTGACTAACGAAATCATACATTGATTCATCTAAACTTTTCAAAGGACCTTGAAATATCGTATCGACATCAGCTTCATTCGGTCGGGTTAGTGCATCTGCTACCACATTCTCTTTACCAGCAATATGAGACACAGAATTAACTCACAACCATTAAATCACCTATATGTTCGTCACGTTTTACCATGACTAATACTATGATTGGTCAATAACTTAAACTTGTGACCATCTAAGTAATGCTCGAAGTGTAACACTGCGGCATACACGGCTAGAAGCTCTTTGCCAAACGTATCATAACGTTTTTCTCGATCAGTAAGCTTACGGCTATAAAAACCAATCGGTTTTACTACGTCCCGATCTCTTTGCTGTAGCACTGCCCCTAATGCAACATCTGAGGCATCAGTGATTAGTTCGAAAGGTTTTCCCCAATCTACAGGTGCTAATGTGATTACGTCACTTAACATATCCTTGGCCTTTTGGAAATTTTCTCGGTCTTCTTGACTCAAGATGATAGGCCAGGACTTCTTGATCGTGCTCTTTTCAAGAGTGAGATGGCTTGTTAACGATCCAAGAATTCCGGCTAGACCTGGAATGAATCGACGATAATAGCTGATCATGCCTAAGAACCTTCGCAACTGGCGTACGGTTCTGGGTTCAGTTACGTCCTTAATGGCTTGGACCTTATCTTCCAAACTCTTAATTCCGTCTTTGGAAAGTATATGACCAATGTATTTAACTGAAGAGCAACCAATATTACTCTTATTAGGTTTGACCACTAATCCATATTGTTCCAGCCTGATCAAAACCGTTTCCAAATGCGTGCGATGTTCGTCTCGTGAACGACTAAAAATTATTATGTCATCTATATATACTCTCGCAAATGGACAATTCTGAAGGATTTCTTCAGCCAAACGCTGGAATGTCTGACTGGCGCTTTTCAAACCAAAAGGCATTCGAAGAAATTCATGCGATCCCCCTCCTGGAAATCTGACTACAGTGAGTGGTATTGAACTTTCTTCCATTGGTACTTGATAGTACGCTTTCTGGAGATCTAAAGTTGAATAAACCTCATATCCCATTATATCTCGGAGCAAAGTACTCTGGTTAGGGAGAGGATAAGAATCACCCTTTGTCACTGAGTTTAATAGACGATAATTCCCACAAACCCTCCATTGACCCGGTTCAGGTTTGGGAACTACCACTATTGGGGAAGCAAAATTGGAATTTGACCTTCTACAAATCCCCTCTTCGCGCAATTGATGAAATTCTGACATAGCTACTTGTTGCTTGTGTTGTGCCAAGGGTTGAGCCTTTGGTGAACAAGGTAACGGAGCTACCAATTCTATCTGGTGTTCTACTCCTATTTTCAAACCTATCCTTTTGGCACTAAAAGGTTGAAACACTGCTAGGCGCTTCTCGATAATATCGGCAAAGTCATGTGCGACTGTTGGACGAGGTAAGAGGACTGTTCTAACTGCCGACACGTTAGACTCAGTATGTATTGATGTCCCTACGCCTTCTTTGATAGTCCTAGCCTTGGGGTCTAATGTCAGCTTGAAATGTGTCAAGAAATCCATGCCAATGATATGGTCCTTGACATCGGCTACTAGAAAATTCCATAGGAAAGAAGATTTCTGGCCCAATGTTACCGACATTTCTTTCATCCCTTTTACTTCAATCGGACGACCATTCACGGCCCAAAGTTGATAATCAAATGTGGGGCAATCTGCTTCCACCACGTCTGACCTAACTATGCTTACCTCAGCACCCGTGTCTATGGGAAATTCTAATCCAGATAATTCATCCTTAATAATGAACTTGTTGCTGGACACTCCGGCAATGTTTTCAAGATCCCCTCTTAGTGAGAATTGGACTCTCTTGCCTTTTATCTCGGTGCTATTTGTACTAGTCGCCTCTTTTGCTTTGAGTATGCCTTTCAAAGGCATATCTGGGAGCCTTTGCAATGGAACCCCCCCTACGGCTCCTACTAGTGGGGGTTTTTCCCTTTTCCCGGTGACGGATTTCTTTCAACCGGTTTTGTGCTTCCTTTCCATTTGGGTCCACCTAATCGCGGGTAATTATAATTTTCATCTTGGCACTTCTCACTGCGTCCATATTTGCCCTGTGCCTTACCCCATCCGCGTGGCCGTTCGAAGCGTTGACGCGAGTGACTCCTTCGGCGTCTAATATACTGGACCTGACTCTGAAGTTGTGCGACTTCACTTCGCAAGCTAGCAACTTCCCCACATAAGAAACGCAAACGTTCTTGTGTGGTCAGGTGGTTTTTGGTATCTGCACTGACTGGCTGCATCGTTACAGAATCTGCCATTACAGCATGTACTTGTGGTTCTTGCTGTTTATACACGCCGTCTAACCCTCTGAGTTTTGTTGGCCAATCTATGTTCATTGTGTCAAACACTTCCATTGTTGTTCTGAGCCTAACTGGTAACTCAGCTGTAAAAATGGAGTTGACTATATCACTAGATATATTCAACCTGGAAGCTTTCGTGCAAAGGCGTTCATAAAATTCGGACGGTAACTATTCTGGTACACCCACATTTGCGCTGTTCTGTATATACTGAATTTCTATTAACTCACCTGTGCATGTCACAGTTCTGTCTCTGAAATTTTCAAAAGCATTTCGGAAATTCTCAGGCAATGCCATCCATGTTGCAACAAATTTCTCCATAGGGTTCACAATACAATAAGCCTCAAATATCATTTGGGCATCTCCTACCCAACTTGCATGTTTCTCTGACTTATACTGTGGTAGACTTAATATTCTCGGACTGGCGCGGTCGCCAAATTTTGTTGAGGCCCCTAACCTATTGGTGCCTGTAAGCCCCATAGATGACAGTTCGCTAGATGTCCTAATATTCACAGTAGAGTCTGATATGCCTACATTGTTAGCTGTGTCAATTAAATTTAAATCCGTAATGTCCTGCACTAAATGAAATACATCTTCTAATTTAATATCGGTATTCATGATCAAGAATTATGATACTCAAATTGACACTTACTTATGGTGTTAGGAAGGTGAGAGTTGGAAAGCTATATCTTCAGCAATAATCTGCTTTGATGTGTACGTGACCCACAATAATAAATAAAATTACTTGTTCCAAAGCTCCTCCTCAGTGTTATATCATATCAGAACACAAGACAAGTGTTGAAAGATGTTTATTGAATAATGTTGTAATCGTTTATTATGGAGAGAAATGTTAAAATGCAGCAAACGAAAATCTTCAACCAGCCCGGAAGCGAGATACTCAAAAACTGAAAATAGCGCACAATTTTAAAAATCAAGTATTTAAACATAGAATGTTCTGGAAAATAAAAAGAAAAAATTCTTTTTAAATAAAGTTGTTACAATCAGCTATGGTGGTTTAAATTTATCATACAAGGTAATTTTATATAAGGCGGAGGATTCAACATCCTCTACATATGGTGGTTTAAATTTATCATTTAGTGCTACTTTAATTTTGGCGGAGGATTTATCTTACACCACTAAACAAAAGAAACCTCCAAAAACATTTATAATATTTAAAAAAAACGCTAGATTGATTATTGAAACCAGCGATAACATAAATTGTCAAAAAAATAAAATTTGATTTATTTTATATTTGGACTTTATTTATGTCCAATAAATTAATTAATCCCCATATAGATAAAACAACTATGGAATCAATAATTGCGCGTATATGAAATATCTGCTACATTGTTTAAAAAAAATTGATTTTGAACGTTGCTTTACTTAAAGAACGCATGTTTTAATGAAATTTTTGCACCAAAAGTGAAATCTGTTATTGGTTACTTGAAAACCTATTATTTTTGGCGATGTATGCATTAGGATTTTCTTTCTAACGGCAAAACTTTTGGGCTGAAACATAGTGCCCAGTAGCATATAATCCTGAGAATGAAATTTCTTAAACAGACTGATTATTGCCACAAAGAAATTTCAAAAGTATTGACATTGTGGCTTGATCCATGACAAAACTAATACATTTTCCTCCAATTCACTATCTGCAACTGCAAAAAATTTTTTAGCTAATAGTAACATTGCATGTAAACTGTCGAAGAACATTACAAAACCAACGTCATTCCATGCACACTTTCTATGCAATCATCAACTGTAACTTTTCGAAAATTAGGACTCGTGTATATTGGTTACACAAATGAAATATAACCGATTGAGCAGGTGAAGAGAAGAATTCTTCAAATCAAATTTGCTCGCGTGAAGTGAGCACCAATTGTAGAGGCTCTTGATCTATTCGCGTCTGAGAATCCCATAGATGCCAGATCGCTTGTAGCCCTAAAATTTCCAGGAGAATGTGATACGTTAATATTTGCATTCGCATCTGCTAAATTCAAATTCAGAATATCTTGTACTAACGTACTTGTAGCCTCAAATTCAATATCAGCATCCATGTCTGGTTAGTTTAATTATTAAATCGACACTTAATGTTAGGCAATCGGAATGCGAAACCTGTCTCGCGCCAACTCCCAAACAAAAAATCTGGAAGGAGATATACGTGAACAACAGAATAATCAAATTACCTGTTCCAGAACGTCACTTCTATGTGTGCTTCAATAACCAAATGCAAGACAGTTTAAGCAGATATATATTGTGAATGTGTATCCGTTTATTACAAAGAAAAATGCAAAAATTGCAGCAGACCAACAGAAGATACAACCAGTCGAGGAACGTGACACTCGAAAACTGAAATATCGCGCACAATTCAAAGTTAAGTATTTAAACAAAGAATGGTGTAGAAATAAAAAGAAAAAAAATCTTTTTAAACAAAATTTGATACACTCAGCCATAGTGGATTAAATTTATCAGTTAATATTACTTTATATCTGGCGGAGGATTTATCTGCCTCCACATACACCACCTTCTCAAAAAAAGACGTCTAATAATATACGTAATCATGATTATTCGGCTGACGTCGCACACTTTCAGAACCAGTTGTGCATAATGGCGCCCATGAAGTCGTCATCGCGCCCGGTGCAGTTGACACTGGTTCTTCCGCATCATCTGGTATATCCAAACTGTTTTCATACTGTGAGCTGGTAGACTAAGATTTTGCTATATTAGACAACGAGTCTTCCGAGTTCTGCATTTCATTATGTGCCAATATGGTGGGATTGCACACATCAGATTCGTCCATAGAACGACGGTCATTCAACGCATATGTTAATTCAGTCATACCGTCTATCAAGATAAACTGGGGAATGCAACAATCCAACGTAACACAATCCTCAATGCCATTTACCTCTATGAGGACATACATATCAGTTATCCTCTTGAACTTTTATGGTCCTTTATAAAATGGTGTCAGGCAATTCTTCCTATTTTCGTTAGATACATGCATATGCGATGCGGATCTTAGATCAGAGGACACATAGCATTTGGTTTTTGCTTTTCTAATCTTGGTCGGAACTAAACGACACATTTTATCTCAAAGTGCTCCTACGAACCAATTTGCGTAACTAGAATCCCAATCAAGACTAATTGAATTTTCTATTAGCAAAATCTGCAGGCAACCTTAATGTATCTCTATAAACCAGTTCTGCTATTGAAGTACCTAATTGTGCCTTATATCTGTTGCGCATGACGAGTAGTACTATAGGAAGATCGTGTATCTAGCTTGTTCCACTAGTACACCTTAATGCAGCTTTCAGTTCATGATGTAGCCTTTCTACTATCCCATTCGCTCGAGGGTTGTACGCGCTAGTATGCAATACATTGGTTCCCATGGTGTTGTGGGATCTCTCGAAAAGCTCGGTCATAAATTGACTGCCGCGATCACTAGTGACCTTTTCCGGAAACACCATAACGCGATATCCAGTAGCGCGAATGCGACTCGTCGCTTCTCACATCGCCACTTTACGACGACTAAATCTATCAACCATAGTAGGCAAATATTTGTTACCATTTACCTCAGGCATCTCGACAATGTCTGTGTACGTGTCTGAATCGTTCAATTGGTATCCCAATATTCTTTATCTCGGTTCTGGTATGTCTGCACACCTTACACGTTTGACACTAGGCACAGGCTCTTACCCATACCCGTATGTCTTTAGAAATGTGCGGCCATACGTATCTGTCGTTAATCAATCGAATGGTGGCTTTAATGGATGGATGACCCATGTCATGTAATACTTGGCTAATCTTGGCCCGTAACACCAACGGCACATATGGTCGTTGTTGACTTCTAGATGTTTTGCATAACAACCACTTGCCACTTAGAAGCTTACAAACATATCCTGGCCTTTAGGACAAAACTAATGTAAAGGGATCGGATCCTTGCGCTTCCTCGATTTGACTAACTAAAGAATGCATATAATTATCTAAACTCTTCAATGGACCTTGAAATATCACCTCGACATCGGCATCATTCGACCTACTAAGTGCATCCGCTACCACATTCTCCTTACCAGCAATATGAGACACAGTGAAATCGAACTCTGCAAACCGTGTTATTTTGGAATTTACTCTAAGAGAGTAATTAAGCCTAGCCATTTTACCAAGTATACTGATCAATGGCTTATGATCGTTCAATAACTTAAACTTATGTCCGTCTAAATAATGCTCAAAGTGTAGCACTGTGGCATACACTGCTAGAAGCTCTTTGTCAAACGTATCATAACGTTTCTCTCGATTATTAAGCTTACGGCTATAAAACCCAATCGGTCTTACTACGTCCTGATCTTTTTGCTGTAGCACTGCCTCTAATGCAACATCTGAGGCATCTGTGATTAGCTCGAAAGGTTTCTCCCAATTTACATGTGCTAATGTGGTTACGTCACTAAACATTTCCTTGGCCTTTTAAAATTTTTCTCGGTCTTCTTGACTCAAAATTATAGGCCAAGACCTCTTGGTCGTGCTCTTTTCACAAGTGAGATGGCGTGTTAACGATCCTAGAATTCCGGCTAGACCTGGAATTCTCCACTGTAATGGCTGATCATGCCCAAGAACCTTCGCAACTGGCGTACGGTTCGGGGTTCCGTTACGTCCTTTATAGCTTGGATATTATCTTCCAAAGGTTTACTTCCGTCTTTGGAAAGTATATGACGAAAGTATTTAACTGAAGAGCAACCGATATAATTCCTATTAGATTTGACCACTAACCTATATTGTTCCAGCCTGGTCAAAACCGTTTCCAAATGCGTACGATGTTTACTTCGTGAGCGACTAAAAATTATTATGTCGTCTATATACACCCTCGCAAATGGACAATTCTGAAGGATTTCTTCAGCCAAACGCTGGAATGTCTGACTGGCGTTCTTCATACCAAAAGGCATACGAGAAATTCATGCGATCCCCCTCCTGGAAATCCGACTGCGGTGAGTGGTATCGAACTTTCCTCCATTGGTATCGGTAGTACGCTTTTTGGAGATCTAAAGTTGAATAAACCTCATATCCCATTATATCTCGGAGTAAAGCACTCTGGTTAGGAAGAGGATAAGAATCACCCTAGGTCACTCAGTTTAATAGACGATAATCTCCACAAACTCTCCATTGACCCGGTTCAGGTTTGGGAACTACCACTATTGGGGAAGCAAAATTGGAATTTGACCTTCTACAAATCCCTTCTTTGCGCAATTTGTGAAATTCGGACAAAGCAACCTGTTGCTTGCGTTGTGTAAGTGGTTGAGCCTTTGGTGAACAAGGCAATGGAGCCACCAATTATATTTGGTGTTCTACTGCTGTCTTTAAACCTATCCTTTTGGCACTGAAATGTAGAAACACTGCTAGGGGCTTCTTAATAATATCGGCAAAGTCATGTGCGACTGTTGAACTAGGTAAAAGAACTGTTCTAACTGCCGATTTGTAAGACTCAGTAGTTATTGACATCCCTAAGCCTTCTGCGATAGTCCTATCTTTGGGGTCTAATGTCAGTTTGAAATGTGTCAAGAAATTAATACCAATGATATAGTCCTTGAATCTGCTTCTAGATAAATTCCATCTAAAGGAAGATTTCTGGCCTAACGTTACCGACATTCTTTCATCCCTTTCACTCCGTTCGGACTACCGTTAGCGGCCCATAGTTGATAATCAAATGTGGGGCAATCTGCTTCCACTACGTCTGAATTACCTATGCTTACCTCAGCACCCGTATCGATAAGAAATTCTAATCCAGATAATTCATCTTTAATAATGAACTTGTTGCTTGACAATCCGGTAAAGTTTTCCACATCTCCGCTCAATAAGAATCGGACTCTCTTGCCTTTTGTGTCGGTGCTAACTGGTCCCGTCGCATTTCTATCATTTGCGTTAAGTATGCCTTTTAAAGGCATATCTGGGAGCGTATGCAGTGGAACCCCCACAACGGCTCCTCCTAGCGGGTGTTTTATGCTTTTCACGGTGATGGATTTCTCTCTACCGGTTCTGTGCTTCCTTTCCATTAGAGTCCACTTTATAGCGGGTAAATAAAATTTAACCTTGGCACTGGGCAATCTGTCCACTCACAATGTAACTTGTTCATCCGCGTGGCCCTTCAAAGCGTTGACCAGGCACCTCACGGCACCGTCCTGACTTCAGTTGCGGAATGTCACAACGTATACTAGGAACTTTCTTCATAATTAATGCAAGGCTTTCGTATGTCATTACCGCATCTGCCCTGACTACGCATAGCATACCGTAAAATAGCGATTAAATACCGGTATAAATTCAAAATCGGTTAGCAGAGTTCGATTTCACTGTCTCATATTGCTGGTAAGGAGAATGTGGTAGCCGATGCACTTAGTAGATCGAATGATGCCGATGTCGAGGTGATATTTCTTGGTCCATTGAAGAGTTAAGATAATTCTATGCATTTTTTAGTTAGTCAAATCGAGGAAGCGCAAGGATCCGATCCCTTTACATTAGTTTTGTCCTAAAGGCCAGGATATGTTCGTAAGCTCTTAAGTGGCAAGTGGTTGTTATGCAAAACATCTAGAAGTCAACAACGACCATATGTGCCGTTGGAGTTACTGGCCAAGATTAGCCAAGTATTACATGACATGGGTCATCCATCCATTAAAGCCACCATTCTATTGATTAACGACAGATACGTATGGCCGCACATGTCTAAAGACATACGGGTATGGGTAAGAGCCTGTGCCAATTGTCAAACGTGTAAGGTGTGGAGACATACCAGAACCGAGATAAAGTATATTGGGATACCAATTGGACGGTTCAGACACGTACATATGGATATTGTCGTGATGCCTGAAGTAAATAGTAACAAATACTTGCTGACTATGGTAGATAGATTTAGTCGTCAACTCGAAGTGGCGATGTTAAAAGACATGACAGCGCAAGAAGTCTTGTTCGCGCTTCTACATAATTGGATATCGCGTTATGGTGTTTCCGGAAAAGGTCACTAGTGATCGCGGCAGTCAATTTATGACCGAGCTTTTCGAGAGATCCCACAACACCATGGGAGCCACTGTATTGCATACTAGCGCGTACAACCCTCGAGCGAATGGGATAGTAGAAAGGCTGCATCATGAACTGAAAGCTGCATTAAGGTGTACTAGTGGAACAAGCTAGATACACGATCTTCCTATAGTACTACTCGTCATGCGCAACAGATATAAGGCACAATTAGGTACTTTAATAGCAGAACTGGTTTATAGAGATACATTAAGGTTGCCTGCAGATTTTGCTAATAGAAACTTCGATTAGTCTTGATTGGGCTTCTAGTTACGCAGATTGGTTCGTAGGGGCACTATGAGATAAAATGTGTCGTTTAGTTCCGACGAAGATTAGAAAAGCAAAAACCAAATGCTATGTGTCCTCTGATCTAAGATCCGCATCGCATATGCATGTATCTAACGAAAATAGGAAGAATTGCCTGACACCATTTTATAAAGGACCATAAATGGTCAAGAGGATGACTGATATGTATGTCCTCATAGAGATAAATGGCATTGAGGATTGTGTTACGTTGGATCGTTGCATTCCCCAGTTTATCTGGATAGACGGTATGACTGAATTAACATATGCGTTGAATGACCGTCGTTCTATGGACGAATCTGATGTGTGCAATCCCACCATATTGGCACATAATGAAATGCAGAACTCAGAAGACGCGTTGTCTAATATAGCAAAATCTTATTCTACCAGCTCACAGTATGAAAACTGTTTGGATATACCAGATGATACGGAAGACCCAGTGTCAACTGTACCGGGCGCAATGACGACTTCATGGGCGCCATTATGCACAACTGGTTCTGAAAGTGTGCAACGTCAGCCGAATAATCATGATTACGTATATTATTAGACGTCTTTTTTTGAGAAGATGGTGTATGTGGAGGAAGATTAATCCTCCGCCAGATATAAAGGAATATTAACTGATAAATTTAATCCACCATGGCTGAGTGTATCGAATTTTGTTTAAAAAGAATTTTTTTCTTTTTATTTCTACACCATTCTTTGTTTAAATACTTGACTTTGAATTGTGCGCCATATTTCAGTTTTCGAGTGTCACGTTCCTCGACTGGTTGTATCTTCTGTTGGCCTGCTGCAATTTTTACATTTTTCTTTGTAATAAACGGATAAACATTCACAATATATATCTGCTTAAACTGTCTTGCATTTTGTTATTGAAGCACACATAGAAGGGACGTTCTGGAACAGGTAATTTGATTATTCTGTTGTTCACGTATATCTCCTTCCAGATTATTTGTTTGGGAGTTGGCGCGAGACAGGTTTCGCATTCCGATTGCCTAACATTTAGTGTCGATTTAATAATTAAACTAACCAGACATGGATGCTGATATTAAATTTGAGGACACAAGTAAGTTAATACAAGATATTCCGAATTTGAATTTAGCAGATGCGAATGCAAATATAAGCATTTCAGATTCTACTGTAAATTTTAGGGCTACAAGCGATCTGGCATCTATGGGATTCTCAGACACAAATAGATCAGGAGCCTCTACAATTGGTGCTCACTTCACGCGAGTAAATTTGATTTGAAGAATTCTTCTCTTCACCTGCTCAATCGGTTATATTTCATTTGTGTAACATATATACACGAGTCCTAATTTTCGAAAAGTTACAGTTGATGATTGCATAGAAAGTGTGCATGGAATGACGTTGGTTTTGGAATGTTCTTCGACAGTTTACATGCAATTTTACTATTAGCTAAAATTTTTTTTGCAGTTGCAGAAAGTAAATTGGAGGAATATGTATTAGTTATGTCATGGATCTAACCACAATGTCAATACTTTTGAAATTTCTTTGTGGCAATAATCAGTCTGTTTAAGAAATTTCATTCTCAGGATTATATGCTACTGGGCACTATGTTTCAGCGCAAAAGTTTTCCGTTAGAAACAAAATCCTAATGCAAACATCGCCACAAATAATAGGTTTTCAAGTAACCAATAAGAGATTTCACTTTTGGTGCGAAAATTTCATTAAAACATGCGTTCTTTAGGTAAAGAAATGTTCAAAATCAATTTTTTAACAATGTAGCAGATATTTCATATGCGCGCAATTATTGATTTTATAGTTGTTTTATCTATATGGGGGTTAATTAATTTTTTGGACATAAATAAAATCCACATATAAAATAAATCAAATTTTATTTTTTTGACAATTTATGTTATCGCTGGTTTCAATAATCAATCTAGCGTTTTTTTTAAATATTATAAATGTTTTTGGAGGTTTCTTTTGTTTTGTGGAGGAAGATAAATCCTCCGCCAAAATTAAAGTAACATTAAATGATAAATTTAAACCACCATATGTAGAGGATGTTGAATCCTCCGCCTTATATAAAATTACCTTGTATGATAAATTTAAACCACCATAGCTGATTGTAACAACTTTATTTAAAAAGAATTTTTTCTTTTTATTTTCCAGAACATTCTTTGTTTAAATACTTGATTTTTAAAATTGTGCGCTATTTTCAGTTTTTGAGTATCTCGCTTCCGGGCTGGTTGAAGATTTTCGTTTGCTGCATTTTAACATTTCTCTCCATAATAAACGATAACAACATTATTCAATAAACATCTTTCAAACCTTGCCTTGTGTTCTGATATAATATAACACTGAGGAGGAGCCTTGGAACAGGTAATTTTATTTATTATTGTGGGTCACGTACACATCAAAGCAGATTATTGCTGAAGATATAGCTTTCCAACTCTCACCTTCCTAACGCCATAAGTAAGTGTCAATTTGAGTATCATATTTCTTGATCATGAATACCGATATTAAATTAGAAGATGTATTTCATTTAGTGCAGGACCTAACGGATTTAAGTCTAATTGACACAGGTAACAATGTAGGCATATCAGACTCTACTGTGAATATTAGGACATCTAGCGAACTGGCATCTATGGGGCTTACAGACACCAATAGGTTAGGGGCCTCAACAAAATTTGGCGACCGCGCCAGTCCAAGAATATTTAGTCTACCACAGTATAAGTCAGAGAAACATGTAAGTTGGGTAGGAGATGCCCAAATGATATTTGAGGCTTATTGTATTGTGAACCCTATGGAGAAATTTGTTGCAGCATGGATGGCATTGCCTGAGAATTTCCGAAATGCTTTGGAAAATTTCAGAGACAGAACTGTGAAAGAAAAGCCGTACAATGCATTTGAGTTATTAATGGCAGAAATTCAACAGAGATATCAGCCTGGAAGAACAGCGCAAATGTGCGAATTATTACGCTTAGAAAAAATTGGGCGTCAGTTACCGTCCGAATTTTATGAACGCCTTTGCACGAAAGCTTCCAGGTTGAATATATCTAGTGATGTAGTCAACTCCATTTTTACAGCTGAGTTACCAATTAGGCTCAGAACAACAATGGAAGTGTTTGACACAATGAACATAGATTGGCCGGCAAAACTCAGAGGGTTAGACGGCGTGTATAAACAGCAAGAACCACAAGTACATGCTGTAATGGCAGATTCTGTAACGATGCAGCCAGTCAGTGCAGATACCAAAAACCACCTGACCACACAAGAACGTTTGCGTTTCTTATGTGGGGAAGTTGCTAGCTTGCGAAGTGAAGTCGCACAACTTCAGAGTCAGGTCCAGTATATTAGACGCCGAAGGAGTCACTCGCGTCAACGCTTCGAAGGGCCACGCGGATGGGGTAAGGCACAGGGCGAATATGGACGCAGTGCGAAGTGCCAAGATGAAAATTATAATTACCCGCGATTAGGTGGACCCAAATGGAAAGGAAGCACAAAACCGGTTGAGAGAAATCCGTCACCGGGAAAAGGGAAAAACCCCCACTAGTAGGAGCCGTAGGGGGGGTTCCATTGCAAAGGCTCCCAGATATGCCTTTAAAAGGCATACTCAAAGCAAAAGAGGCGACTAGTACAAATAGCACCGAGATAAAAGGCAAAAGAGTCCGATTCTCACTAAGCGGGGATCTTGAAAACATTGCCGGAGTGTCCAGCAACAAGTTCATTATTAAGGATGAATTATCTGGATTAGAATTTCTCATAGACACGGGTGCTGAGGTAAGCATAGTTAGGTCAGACGTGGTGGAAGCAGATTGCCCCACATTTGATTATCAACTATGGGCCGCTAACG
The DNA here is from genome assembly GCA_029291075.1 of Eudiplozoon nipponicum. NCBI lineage: Eukaryota > Metazoa > Platyhelminthes > Monogenea > Mazocraeidea > Diplozoidae > Eudiplozoon > Eudiplozoon nipponicum. The sequence goes on along the minus strand of JAQBSW010005767.1, from coordinate 10,297 downwards.
GTAGTCCAATTGAAGTAAAAGGGATGAAACAAATGTCGGTAACATTAGGCCAGAAATCTTCTTTCCGATGGAATTTTCTAATAGCCGATGTCAAGTACCATATCATTGGCATGGATTTCTTGAACCATTTCAAGCTGACATTAGACCCCATGGCTAGGACTATCACAGAAGGCATAGGGTCATCAATAAATAATGAGTCTAACGTGTCGGCAGTTAGAAAAGTCCTCTTACCTCGTCCAACAGTCGCACATGACTTTGCCGATATAATCGAGAAGCACCTAGCAGTGTTTCAACCTTTCAGTGCCAAGAGGATAGGTCTGAAGACAGGAGTGGAACACCTAATAGAATTGGTGGCTCCGTTGCCTTGCTTACCAAAGGCTCAACCATTGGCACAACACAAGCAACAAGTTGCTGTGTCAGAATTTCATCAATTGCGCGAAGAGGGGATTTGTAGAAGGTCAAATTCCAATTTTTCTTCCCCAATAGTGGTAGTTCCCAAACCTGAACCGGGTCAATGGAGGGTTTGTGGGAATTATCGTCTATTAAACTCAGTGACAAAGGGTGATTCTTATCCTCTCCCTAACCAGAGTACTTTGCTCCGAGATATAATGGGATATGAGGTTTATTCAACTTTAGATCTCCAGAAAGCGTACTATCAAGTACCAATGGAAGAAAGTTCGATACCACTCACCGCAGTCAGATTTCCAGGAGGGGGATCGCATGAATTTCTTCGAATGCCTTTTGGTTTGAAAAACGCCAGTCAGACATTCCAGCGTTTGGCTGAAGAAATCCTTCAGAATTGTCCATTTGCGAGAGTATATATAGATGACATAATAATTTTTAGTCGTTCACGAGACGAACATCGCACGCATTTGGAAACGGTTTTGACCAGGCTGGAACAATATGGATTAGTGGTCAAACCTAATAAGAGTAATATTGGTTGCTCTTCAGTTAAATACATTGGTCATATACTTTCCAAAGACGGAATTAAGAGTTTGGAAGATAAGGTCCAAGCCATTAAGGACGTAACTGAACCCAGAACCGTACGCCAGTTGCGAAGGTTCTTGGGCATGATCAGCTATTATCGTCGATTCATTCCAGGTCTAGCCGGAATTCTTGGATCGTTAACAAGCCATCTCACTCTTGAAAAGAGCACGATCAAGAAGTCTTGGCCTATCATCTTGAGTCAAGAAGACCGAGAAAATTTCCAAAAGGCCAAGGATATGTTAAGTGACGTAACCACATTAGCACCTGTAGATTGGGAAAAACCTTTCGAACTAATCACTGATGCCTCAGATGTTGCATTAGGGGCAGTGCTACAGCAAAGAGATCGGGACGTAGTAAAACCGATTGGGTTTTATAGCCGTAAGCTTACTGATCGAGAAAAACGTTATGATACGTTTGGCAAAGAGCTTCTAGCCGTGTATGCCGCAGTGTTACACTTCGAGCATTACTTAGATGGTCACAAGTTTAAGTTATTGACCGATCATAAGCCATTGATCAGCATACTTGGTAAAACAGCTAGGCTTAATTACTCTCGTAGAGTAAATTCCCAAATAACACGGTTAGCAGAGTTCAATTTCACTGTGTCTTATATTGCTGGTAAAGAGAATGTGGTAGCAGATGCACTAAGCCGACCGAATGAAGCTGATGTCGATACGATATTTCAAGGTCCTTTGAAAAGTTTAGATGAATCAATGTATGATTTCGTTAGTCAAATCGAGGAAGCGCAAGGACTGGATCCCTTTACATTGGTATTGTCCAAAAGACCAGGATATGTGCGTAAGCTCATAAGTGGCAAGTGGTTGTTATGCGAAACATCTAGAAGTCAACCACGACCATATGTGCCATTGGAGTTACGGGCCAAGATTATCCAAGTATTACATAACATGGGTCATCCATCCATTAAAGCCACCATTCGATTAATCAACGACAGATACGTATGGCCACATATGTCTAAAGATATACGGGTATGGGTAAGAGCCTGTGCCAAGTGTCAAACGTGTAAGGTGTGGAGACATACCAGAACCGAGATAAAGAACATTGGAATACCAAATGGACGGTTCAGACACGTACACATAGACATTGTCGAGATGCCTGAAGTAAACGGAAACAAATACTTGCTGACTATGGTAGATAGATTTAGTCGTCAATTTGAAGTGGCGATTTTAAAAGACATGACAGCACAAGAAGTTTTGTTCGCGTTTCTACATAATTGGATATCGCGTTATGGTGTTCCGGAAAAGGTCACTAGTGATCGTGGTAGTCAATTTATGTCAGAGCTTTTCGTAAGATCCTTTAAAATCATGGGAACCACTATAATTCATACTAGCGCGTATAACCCTAGAGCAAATGGGATAGTAGAAAGGCTACATCGTGAACTGAAAGCTGCATTAAGGTGTACTAATGGAACAAGCTGGATACGCGATCTTCCTATAGTACTACTCGCCATGCGCAACAGATATAGGGCACAATTAGGAACTTCCATTGCAGAATTGGTTTATGGAGAACCATTAAGGTTGCCTGGAGATCTTCTAATAGAAACTCCAAGTAGTCTTGATTGGGCTTCTAGTTATGTAGATTGGTTTGTAGGAGCACTTAGAGACAAGATGTGTCGTTTGGCCCCAACCAAAACTAGAAAACCTAAAACTAAATGCTATGTGTCCTCTGATTTAAAATCGGCATCGCATGTTTATATTACTAATGAGAATAGGAAGAACTGCCTAACACCATTTTACAAAGGACCATACAAGGTCAAGAGGATGACTGATAAGAATGTCATCATAGAAATAAATGGCATTGAGGATTGTGTTACGTTGGATCGCTGTATTCCCCAGTTTATCTGGATTGACGGTGTGACCGAATTAAAAGATGCGTTGAATGACCGTTCCATGGGCGAATCTGAGGTGTGCAATCCCATCTTGCAGACACATAATGAAATGCAGCAATTGGAAAAACCGTTGTCTAACATATCAAAATCTTATTCTACTGAATCACAGCATGAAAATTATTTGTCGACACCAGATGATATTGAAGAACCAGCGAATGTTATATCGGGCGAGATGACGACGTCAGGGGCGCCAGTATGCACAAAACGATCTGGAAGAATACTACGTCAGCCGAAGAACGATGATTACATCTACTATTAGTCGTTCCTCTCTTTTTTGAGAAGGTGGTGTGTGTAGAGGATGTTGAATCCTCCGCCTTTTATAAAATGACCTTGAATGATAAATTTAAACCACCATAGCTGATTGTAACAACTTTATTTAAAAAGAATTTTTTCTTTTTATTTTCCAGAACATTCTTTGTTTAAAGACTTGATTTTTAAAATTGTGCGCTATTTTCAGTTTTTGAGTATCGTGCTTCCGAGCTGGTTGTAGATTTTCGTTTGCTGCATTTTTAACATTTCTCTCCATAATAAACGATTACCACATTACTCAATAAACATCTTTCGACACTTGCCTTGTGTTCTGATATAATATAACACTGAGGAGGAGCCTTGGAACAGGTAATTTATTTATTATTGTGGGTCACGTACACATCAAAGCAGATTATTGCTGAAGATATAGCTTTCCAACTTTCACCTTCCAAACGCCTCAAGTAAGTGTCAATTTAAGTATCATAATTCTTGATCATGAATGCCGATATTAAATTAGAAGATGTATTTCATTTAGGGCAGGACCTAATGGATTTAAATCTTATTGACACAGATAACAATGTAGGCATATCAGACTCTACTGTGAATATTAGGACATCTAGCGAACTGGCATCTATGGGGCTTACAAATACCAATAGGTTTGGGGCCTCAACAAAATTTGGCGACCACGCCAGTCCAAGAATATTTAGTCTACCACAGTATAAGTCAGAGAAACATGCAAGTTGGGTAGGAGATGCCCAAATGATATTTGAGGCTTATTGTATTGTGAACCCTATGGAGAAATTTGTTGCAGCATGGATGGCATTGCCTGAGAATTTCCGAAATGCTTTGGAAAATTTCAGAGACAGAACTGTGAAAGAAAAGCCGTACAACGCATTTGAGTTATTAATGGCAGAAATTCAACAGAGATATCAGCCTGGAAGAACAGCGCAAATGTGCGAATTATTACGCTTAGAAAAAATGGGACGTCAGTTACCGTCCGAATTTTATGAACGCCTTTGCACGAAAGCTTCCAGGTTGAATATATCTAGTGATGTAGTCAACTCCATTTTTACAGCTGAGTTACCAGTTAGGCTCAGAACAACAATGGAAGTGTTTGACACAATGAACATAGATTGGCCGACAAAACTCAGAGGGTTAGACGGCGTGTATAAACAGCAAGAACCACAAGTACATGCTGTAATGGCAGATTCTGTAACGATGCAGCCAGTCAGGGCAGATACCGAAAACCACCTGACCACACAAGAAAGTTTGCGTTTCTTATGTAGGGAAGTTGCTAGCTTGCGTAGTGATGTCGCACAACTTCAGAGTCAGGTCCAGGATATTAGACGCCGAAGGAGTCACTCGCGTCAACGCTTCGAAGGGCCACGCGGATGGGGTAAGGCACAGGGCGAATATGGACGCAGTGCGAAGTGCCAAGATGAAAATTATAATTACCCGCGATTAGGTGGACCCAAATGGAAAGGAAGCACAAAACCGGTTGAGAGAAATCCGTCACCGGGAAAAGGGAAAAACCCCCACTAGTAGGAGCCGTAGGGGGGGTTCCATTGCAAAGGCTCCCAGATATGCCTTTAAAAGGCATACTCAAAGCAAAAGAGGCGACTAGTATAAATAGCACCCAGATAAAAGGCAAAAGAGTCCGATTCTCACTAAGCGGGGATCTTGAAAACATTGCCGGAGTGTCCAGCAACAAGTTCATTATTAAGGATGAATTATCTGGATTAGAATTTCTCATAGACACGGGTGCGGAGGTAAGCATAGTTAGGTCAGACGTGGTGGAAGCAGATTGCCCCACATTTGATTATCAACTATGGGCCGCGAATGGTAGTCCAATTGAAGTAAAAGGGATGAAAGAAATGTCGGTAACATTAGGCCAGAAATCTTCTTTCCTATGGAATTTTCTAGTAGCCGATGTCAAGGACCATATCATTGGCATGGATTTCTTGACACATTTCAAGCTGGCATTAGACCCCAAGGCTAGGACTATCACAGAAGGCGTAGGGACATCAATAAATAATGAGTCTAACGTGTCGGCAGTTAGAACAGTCCTCTTACCTCGTCCAACAGTCGCACATGACTTTGCTGATATAATCGAGAAGCACCTAGCAGTGTTTCAACCTTTTAGTGCCAAAAGAATAGGTTTGAAAATAGGAGTAGAACACCAGATAGAATTGGTAGCTCCGTTACCTTGTTCACCAAAGGCTCAACCATTGGCACAACACAAGCAACAAGTAGCTGTGTCAGAATTTCATCAATTGCGCGAAGAGGGGATTTGTAGAAGGTCAAATTCCAATTTTGCTTCCCCAATAGTGGTAGTTCCCAAACCTGAACCGGGTCAATGGAGGGTTTGTGGGAATTATCGTCTATTAAACTCAGTGACAAAGGGTGATTCTTATCCTCTCCCTAACCAGAGTACTTTGCTCCGAGATATAATGGGATATGAGGTTTATTCAACTTTAGATCTCCAGAAAGCGTACTATCAAGTACCAATGGAAGAAAGTTCGATACCACTCACCGCAGTCAGATTTCCAGGAGGGGGATCGCATGAATTTCTTCGAATGCCTTTTGGTTTGAAAAACGCCAGTCAGACATTCCAGCGTTTGGCTGAAGAAATCCTTCAGAATTGTCCATTTGCGAGAGTATATATAGATGACATAATAATTTTTAGTCGTTCACGAGACGAACATCGCACGCATTTGGAAACGGTTTTGACCAGGCTGGAACAATATGGATTAGTGGTCAAACCTAATAAGAGTAATATCGGTTGCTCTTCAGTTAAATACCTTGGTCATATACTTTCCAAAGACGGAATTAAGCCTTTGGAAGATAAGGTCCAAGCCATTAAGGACGTAACTGAACCCAGAACTGTACGCCAGTTGCGAAGGTTCTTGGGCATGATCAGCTATTATCGTCGATTCATTCCAGGTCTAGCCGGAATTCTTGGATCGTTAACAAGCCATCTCACTCTTGAAAAGAGCACGATCAAGAAGTCTTGGCCTATCATCTTGAGTCAAGAAGACCGAGAAAATTTCCAAAAGGCCAAGGATATGTTAAGTGACGTAACCACATTAGCACCTGTAGATTGGGAAAAACCTTTCGAACTAATCACTGATGCATCAGATGTTGCATTAGGAGCAGTGCTACAGCAAAGAGATCGGGACGTAGTAAAACCGATTGGGTTTTATAGCCGTAAGCTTACTGATCGAGAAAAACGTTATGATACGTTTGGCAAAGAGCTTCTAGCCGTGTATGCCGCAGTGTTACACTTCGAGCATTACTTAGATGGTCACAAGTTTAAGTTATTGACCGATCATAAGCCATTGATCAGCATACTTGGTAAGACAGCTAGGCTTAATTACTCTCGTAGAGTAAATTCCCAAATAACACGGTTAGCAGAGTTTGATTTCACTGTGTCTCATATTGCTGGTAAAGAGAATGTGGTTGCAGATGCACTAAGCCGACCGAATGAAGCTGATGTCGATACGATATTTCAAGGTCCTTTGAAAAGTTTAGAAGAATCAATGCACGATTTCGTTAGTCAAATCGAGGAAGCGCAAGGACTGGATCCCTTTACATTGGTATTGTCCAAAAGACCAGGATATGTGCGTAAGCTCATAAGTGGCAAGTGGTTGTTATGCGAAACATCTAGAAGTCAACCACGACCATATGTGCCATTGGAGTTACGGGCCAAGATTATCCAAGTATTACATAACATGGGTCATCCATCCATTAAAGCCACCATACGATTAATCAACGACAGATACGTATGGCCACATATGTCTAAAGATATACGGGTATGGGTAAGAGCCTGTACCAAGTGTCAAACGTGTAAGGTGTGGAGACATACCAGAACCGAGATAAAGAACATTGGAATACCAAATGGACGGTTCAGACACGTACACATAGACATTGTTGAGATGCCTGAAGTAAACGGAAACAAATACTTGCTGACTATGGTAGATAGATTTAGTCGTCAATTTGAAGTGGCGATTTTAAAAGACATGACAGCACAAGAAGTTTTGTTCGCGTTTCTACATAATTGGATATCGCGTTATGGTGTTCCGGAAAAGGTCACTAGTGATCGTGGTAGTCAATTTATGTCAGAGCTTTTCGTAAGATCTCTCAACGTCATGGGAATCACTATAATTCATACTAGCGCGTATAACCCACGAGCAAATGGGATGGTAGAAAGGCTACATCGTGAACTGAAAGCTGCATTAAGGTGTACTAGTGGAACAAGCTGGATACACGATCTTCCTATAGTACTACTCGCCATGCGCAACAGATATAGGGCACAATTAGGAACTTCCATTGCAGAATTAGTTTATGGAGAACCATTAAGGTTGCCTGGAGATCTTCTAATTGAAACTCCAAGTAGTCTTGATTGGGCTTCTAGTTATGTAGATTGGTTTGTAGGAGCACTTAGAGACAAGATGTGTCGTTTGGCCCCAACCAAAACTAGAAAACCTAAAACTAAATGCTATGTGTCCTCTGATTTAAAATCGGCATCGCATGTTTATATTACTAATGAGAATAGGAAGAACTGCCTAACACCATTTTACAAAGGACCATACAAGGTCAAGAGGATGACTGATAAGAATGTCATCATAGAAATAAATGGCATTGAGGATTGTGTTACGTTGGATCGCTGTATTCCCCAGTTTATCTGGATTGACGGTGTGACCGAATTAAAAGATGCGTTGAATGACCGTTCCATGGGCGAATCTGAGGTGTGCAATCCCATCTTGCAGACACATAATGAAATGCAGCAATTTGAAAAACCGTTGTCTAACATATCAAAATCTTATTCTACTGAATCACAGCATGAAAATTATTTGTCAACGCCAGATGATATTGAAGAACCAGCGAATGTTATATCGGGCGAGATGACGACGTCAGGGGCGCCAGTATGCACAAAACGATCTGGAAGAATACTACGTCAGCCGAAGAACGATGATTACATCTACTATTAGTCGTTCCTCTCTTTTTTTGAGAAGGTGGTGTGTGTAGAGGATGTTGAATCCTCCGCCTTTTATAAAATGACCTTGAATGATAAATTTAAACCACCATAGCTGATTGTAACAACTTTATTTAAAAAGAATTTTTTCTTTTTATTTTCCAGAACATTCTTTGTTTAAAGACTTGATTTTTAAAATTGTGCGCTATTTTCAGTTTTTGAGTATCGTGCTTCCGAGCTGGTTGTAGATTTTCGTTTGCTGCATTTTTAACATTTCTCTCCATAATAAACGATTACAACATTATTCAATAAACATCTTTCAACACTTGCCTTGTGTTCTGATATAATATAACACTGAGGAGGAGTCTTGGAACAGGTAATTTATTTATTATTGTGGGTCACGTACACATCAAAGCAGATTATTGCTGAAGATATAGCTTTCCAACTTTCACCTTCCAAACGCCTCAAGTAAGTGTCAATTTAAGTATCATAATTCTTGATCATGAATGCCGATATTAAATTAGAAGATGTATTTCATTTAGGGCAGGACCTAATGGATTTAAATCTTATTGACACAGATAACAATGTAGGCATTTCAGACTCTACTGTGAATATTAGGACATCTAGCGAACTGGCATCTCAGAGTCTCTCTTCTGGTAATGACCAAAGGGCCTCTACAAAATTTGGCGACCACGCCAGTCCAAGAATATTTAGTCTACCACAGTATAAGTCAGAGAAACATGCAAGTTGGGTAGGAGATGCCCAAATGATATTTGAGGCTTATTGTATTGTGAACCCTATGGAGAAATTTGTTGCAGCATGGATGGCATTGCCTGAGAATTTCCGAAATGCTTTGGAAAATTTCAGAGACAGAACTGTGAAAGAAAAGCCGTACAACGCATTTGAGTTATTAATGGCAGAAATTCAACAGAGATATCAGCCTGGAAGAACAGCGCAAATGTGCGAATTATTACGCTTAGAAAAAATGGGACGTCAGTTACCGTCCGAATTTTATGAACGCCTTTGCACGAAAGCTTCCAGGTTGAATATATCTAGTGATGTAGTCAACTCCATTTTTACAGCTGAGTTACCAGTTAGGCTCAGAACAACAATGGAAGTGTTTGACACAATGAACATAGATTGGCCGACAAAACTCAGAGGGTTAGACGGCGTGTATAAACAGCAAGAACCACAAGTACATGCTGTAATGGCAGATTCTGTAACGATGCAGCCAGTCAGGGCAGATACCGAAAACCACCTGACCACACAAGAAAGTTTGCGTTTCTTATGTAGGGAAGTTGCTAGCTTGCGTAGTGATGTCGCACAACTTCAGAGTCAGGTCCAGTATATTAGACGCCGAAGGAGTCACTCGCGTCAACGCTTCGAAGGGCCACGCGGATGGGGCAAGGCACAGGGCGAATATGGACGCAGTGCGAAGTGCCAAGATGAAAATTATAATTACCCGCGATTAGGTGGACCCAAATGGAAAGGAAGCACAAAACCGGTTGAGAGAAATCCGTCACCGGGAAAAGGGAAAAACCCCCACTAGTAGGAGCCGTAGGGGGGTTCCATTGCAAAGGCTCCCAGATATGCCTTTAAAAGGCATACTCAAAGCAAAAGAGGCGACTAGTACAAATAGCACCGAGATAAAAGGCAAGAGAGTCCGATTCTCACTAAGCGGGGATCTTGAAAACATTGCCGGAGTGTCCAGCAACAAGTTCATTATTAAGGATGAATTATCTGGATTAGAATTTCTCATAGACACGGGTGCTGAGGTAAGCATAGTTAGGTCAGACGTGGTGGAAGCAGATTGCCCCACATTTGATTATCAACTATGGGCCGCTAACGGTAGTCCGATTGAAGTAAAAGGGATGAAAGAAATGTCGGTAACATTAGGCCAGAAATCTTCTTTCCTATGGAATTTTCTAGTAGCCGATGTCAAGGACCATATCATTGGCATGGATTTCTTGACACATTTCAAGCTGGCATTAGACCCCAAGGCTAGGACTATCACAGAAGGCGTAGGGACATCAATAAATAATGAGTCTAACGTGTCGGCAGTTAGAACAGTCCTCTTACCTCGTCCATCAGTCGCACATGACTTTGCCGATATTATCGAGAAGCACCTAGCAGTGTTTCAACCTTTCAGTGCCAAAAGGATAGGTCTGAAGACAGGAGTAGAA